>ML410438.1:0-89544 GCA_005239525.1 Nicotiana knightiana
TTGTGAGTTCCACCATGCTCACAGTGTGCCTTGTGCTATAAAAGTGATTGAGGAACTCTTGCTATAGTTGATCCCAGCTATCAATAGATCCTGCCTCGAGGTCTGTATACTAATCAAAAACATTTCCTTTTAGCGAGCGGATAAACTGTTTGACGAGATAATCTCCATAAGTCCTAGCGTTATTGCATGTCTCAACGAAGTGCGCCATATGTTGCTTTGGATTTCATTTACCATCAAACTGTTGAAACTTTGGAGATTGATAGCCAGCATGCATTTTCAACATATCGATCCTTGCAGTGTACGGCTTTGCGTATGTAAGGGAAGACTTGGTAGCAACTTCGTACTTGATTTTAATAGTTCCTTCGATGAACTCCTTCAGTTGATCGATTGGAATCATCCCTTCTGAAGAGATTGGAATTTCTTTAGTGGATGCAACTTGTCGTGGGGGAGGATCAATCTCTTGAACTTCTAGGAGTTTGCCAGGTGCATGGGTGGACTCTTCTTCCATCAAGATTCCCACCCTATCTGTTAGCTTGTCGATTCTAGCATCTTGATTTTGCATGCACTTGGTCAAGCCAGCGATTGCTTCCGTCAAGTTTGCCAACTGCTCCTCCACAGATGAAGTGTTTGTTACCATGGGTTGCATGATTATCATGGACGATGGAGAGTAGCATGGATTTCACATAGATTGATCCTTGATTGGCTTACGCTATGTGGTGTAAGTGCGGAGGATCCATCACTTGAAGTATCATCATCTTCCTTCACAGCAGAGTGCTTGGATCCAGAGAGGTCAATCAGAGCAAGAGTTTTCTTGATCTTTTCAGCAACATCGCTTCCTCCTTCGGGTGCATTTGTGGAAGATCTTGATCCTTTTGAGGATGAAGATACAAAAACAGGGGTAGATACGGACGACACTTGGGGTGCTTGTTGTCCTAACAATCTTGCTTTGCTCCTCGTAACTGGTCCAAAGCTTCCAAAGGTAACTTCGAGTATGTTTTCCACATCGGCATAGAACCTGAAATTAGCAGCCTTGGTGGAAGTTGAACTGGAGTTGATTTTCTTGGAAGCCATTTCGTTGTTCTTGAACTTTCGTGATTGAAAAGTTGAGATGAGAGGTAGATATTGTCCCACTGGGCGTGCCAGAATTTGTAGACAATAAATTGCATCGAGAAAACAAAATCAAGACCGAAAAATATCACAACAATCGTAGTATTTTATTTCGAATATTTGAGTGTTACAATCTTTATGAATTCTATGATTCTTCTTTTTCAACAGTAAATAAAAGAGCTTTTGAGCTTAATCTTGAATTTTATTTTATTTTAATCCAAGTGCTTGAGGCTTGATCTTGACGTATTTTTAATCCAAGGGCTTGCAGCTTGTTCTTGAATCTTCGTCTTGATATTTTAATCCTTAGAACACTTGAATGCTTGTAGCTTTTAGAGAAATCCACAGCGTTTGATCCATGAGCTCCCTCTTGCTTCTTGTTATAATTTTTGGTGTCTTTTCTGAGTTATGAAGACCCCTATTTATAGTTGTGGGATGGAAGAGTTATGATAAGAACAAACTCTTTCCGACCAATCAAATTGAATTGTGACAAGACCGCATTTTGTTACACCCCATATTTTCGTATGTGGAAGTAAGCAATTAGTAAATTGATATAAGATCGGAAATAAGATGTTACGTCCCGCATTTTCGTATGTTGAAGTTTCATCGTAAGTTAATCGACGTAAGTTCGGGACTGAGATTTATTTTGGGATTATAAGTATTACGCTATTTCAAACAAGTGATAAATTAATTCGTAAAGGTGAAAGTGTAAGTGAATCGAAGAAAATGAATTTCGTCGAAATTTGACATTTTGGGATAAAATACGGGCCGAGCTAAAATATCCGGTATTTATGGACTAGTGCCATAAAAGGTACTATATGACCGTGATAGTATGATGTATAAAGTATATGAAAAATAAATAGAATTTTAAGTAAATTGAGATAATTTTTAATTATGCGGATAATTGATTAATTACCGGATAACAAGACATTACCTAATTAATTAATAAGTGGATAAAGATTAATAATTTTCATCCCAAAACGTGGAAGCTAACCACATGATAAAAAAGTGACTAAGGGTCACATTAGCTTAGGTGGCTATCTAGGAAACAAGACTTTATGCTTAAGAGACAAGTCTACCTAGTCTCTTAGTCATAAGACTTAATAAATCTCTTAGTCATAAGACTTAATAAATGTATTAGTAATAGAAACCATATACTTTCCTTTCAAATTGAAAATCACTTCAAAGGCAGAAGGTAAACCCAAATCAATATATCACTTTAACATTCTGATAAGTTGCCAAAAATAAGAGTAAGGAATTGCCAAAATACAAGGCCTTTCTCTAGCCATTCTTATGATCTTCAACAAAAACGTGAATTATTGCAACTAAATGAGTAAAGTGTAACATTTCTCAAGAATATTATACGGATTGTTCCCTATTCCAGGTATGTTAAGGCTATCCCTTTTTTCTTTTGGCATGGTCCAAATTATACAGAAGAAAGGAGCAGACTCATGGTTTCCATAAATTACTCTATTCATAGAAATACTAGGGGTGTCTATATTCTTGATTCTCCATGTGAATTATTATTATCTTCTATTCATGTGTCTCGAAAATACGTATGTTGGTAACGTTTATTTCATGATATTAATCAGAGGCATAATGGCCTTATGACGTACCGAGAGATTTTATTGACGTATTTCATATGCATTTCATGCATTTACATATGCACATTGACCCATTACCAGATGGCGTTATATACACGTATATATATAAATATATGTATATGGGATATGGGAAAAGGTTACGGCATTATATACGCACCACCACCTGATCAGCTGGTATATGATGATGATGTTGCCCACAATGGCTGAAATATGGTTCAAATGGCGTTATATACGCGTATATATGTATGTATATTCAAACGACATTATATACGTGTATATATGTATGTATATATATGTATATGGGATATGGGAAAGGTTATGGCATTATAAACGCATCACCACCTGATCAACTGGTATACGATGATGATTTTGCCCACAGTGGCCGATATGATATGATGGGATGCCCTCAGAGGCTGATGATGTTATGAAACATGTACCTATGCACGACATGACATTCATATGCATATGCATGACGCTAAAAGTAATTTATGATTTACAAAGCTATTCAGGCTTACAGGTTGAGTCATGTGCTCTATATTTCTTCCATGTCTCTTATGTACTTATTTATGTGCCTTACATACTCGATAAATTATTCGTACTGACGTCCCTTTTGCCTGGGAACACTGCGTTTCATGCCCGCAGGTCCCGATAGACAGGTCGAGAGCCCTCCAAGTAGGCTATCAGCTCAGCGGAAGATGTTGGTGCGCTCCATTTGCTTCNTGGTATGGCGGGACTCTATCCCGACCTTTATGACATTTATGTACTCTTAGAGGCTTGTAGAGAGATGTCGTGTACGTGGAAGATTGTATGGCCTTGTCGGCCTATGTTCAATGTACGAGTGGTTATTTTGGTCTTAAAGGCCCATATGTCTTACGTATAAGTTGGTATAGTACGTTATATTCCACCTATTTCACGGCAGCCTCTCTGGCTCAATTATCTATGATAGTATGATACCAAAAGATACATTATGTTAGTACTTGGTTGAGTAAGGTACCGGGTGCCCGTCGCGGCCCATCGGTTTGAGTTGTGACAAAAGTGGTATCAGAGCAGTTCTGTCCTAGGGAGTCTATAAGCCGTGTCTAGTAGAGTCTTATTTATGGGGGTGTCATGCACCACACTTATAAGCAAGAGGCTACATGGAATTTATGACTGTCACTCTTTCTTCTTACTCTAGATCGTGTGATAGAGATCAACTATAAAAACTCAATGTTATTCGTAATACAATGATGCTATATAGTTGTGGAAGAGTTGAGTCAGACGAACTTAATTTTCGCATCATGCTTATGATGAGTAAATGAGAGGTCTTCAGCAGATCATGCATGTACTAAAAGGTGTACGGTTCTTGATAAGGAACTTTTAGGAAAGAATACTTATCTACTATTACGGTAAAAAGGAATAATGGAATCAAGAGTTAGTCACGAGTTGCAGCAAGTAAAAGAAGCAAGATGAAGAAGGGTACGAGGTACCCAGTTAATAAAGATTATCCTTATTTACCATTCAAGAAGAGAAATATAAGCATTGTGAGTTACCCTCAACAGTAACAAATGTACGTACAATCGGTCACACCTATCTCAGTCATGCCCTATGGAAGCTAACAAATATGGTTAAAGAGAAGGACAAGATAGTAGGATTCGATTGGGATTAGTGTAACCCAAAATGAAGAATGGATAGTTTGCGTTAGTATACATCTTCGAATGATATTACAAAGGTGCTAATAGATCTCCTTTTGGGACACCTAGACGGTGCACTCTAAGATAGTATATCTAGATGTTAGTACTGCAAAGATAGGCACTGGAAGCCTCGAAGAGATAAATATTACCTTGGTATGACTCCCATCCCTAGTAGAGAGATAGTGCTAGGAAACTTGAAGAGCCAGTAGGTGGAGCAAGGGGAGATAAAAGCAAAAGAATGTCTTGTTCAAGTTTTTGGAATAAATTAATAGATATAAATGTTAGCAGGAAATAAGGAAAGAGTTAATGATGCATTATGAGTAAGATGTGATACATGGATGACAACGGTAGATGAAAAAGATGACAGTATTATAGAATCTATAGTCAAGTGAAGGAAATACAAGAGGTGATAGGCCTTGAGACAACAAAAGAGTATAGCCATAAAGTCATATACTCATTTCAAGAAATAAGTTCGTGACTCCAAGGAACAGTTCAGAGTAATAGAAATCAGGATAGGCTGGTGAACAAGATAAACTAAATGTGAATTAGGGACTGAGTGATTGGAAAATAGTCGACGTCATGAGAATTTCAGATTTCGTTCTGGCAATAGTAGAATGGAAAACAAACGAAGATTCATGAGAAATTCAGAGAATTATCCATCAGGAAGACGCTTCCCTAAAGAAAGCAATGTGGGCCAAGTTAAGCTTAAGGGACTGTATGTACCAGTTACATTAAGTGTCACCCTCGTGAGTAAGGAATTTTGTTATCCTTGGTGTAGAAGGATTACCACAAGGAGAGTAAGGGTCATCGACGATGTGAAAAGACGCCAGAGATGAAAAAGGTAAAAGATCTATACGTAGACCATCTAGCACTAAATCTTAGTACTCCCCTAAAGGGGGGAATATGGAGTGATGTGGCATCAAGGCAGAATTAAGTGGTTCCAGTAACTATGGAATGGTAAAGGAAGAGTGCGATAAAAATGAGAAAGGAATGAGGTTTCACTTATCCGAATCTTACAGATATGCTATGATTCCAGGACGTTATGTAAGCACGATATCAGAAAAAGGAAGTAAGGGTTCCTGCCCGTTATTGACAAATAAAGAGCCAGCACAAGATGTAAGTTAATACATACGCGGAGTATTGATATGAGAACGGGCCAACGAGTAGTTAGTAGTTGATTCAGGAAGAGCCTATTTATGGATAGACAAGAGGTTACAGACCCATCATCAGACTATGCACGGTAAACGTAGTGAACCCCAACATGGAGGATTCAGCCTCGCAGTAGCGTCATTATGATATTGGAGATATATTCAGATATGATTCGGGATATTTAAAGGTACTATATGAATGTTGCGAGAATAAAAGAGAGTGCCATTGGAAAGATAGTCAAAATATCAGTTCAGAAGTAGCCCTACAAGCACAAGAGCATAGAGGTAAGTAACTACAGATAATTATAGGCACGGAAGGACATCAAAAGGTCCGTAATAAGCTCACAGCTTTACAAGAGTCAGAGGGTCCTCCCTAAGTAATACAATGAAAGACTAGCTGAGGAAATAAGGAAAAAGGCTTCAACCTAAACATAGAAGTTAGAAGAAGAAATGGTCTTCTAATAGTAGTCTCACTACAACATTGTGCGCACTCTATAAGAAAGTGGTCCGGCACCTATCGTAGCTAATGAGCGGGAAATGAAACCAAAAGTAATGGTCGAAATCATATGAGTTGCACAAAAAAGAAATTATGGCATGTGTGGGCAGTAAGATAAGACAAGTATTCATGCAACAAGTGGCAGGACGGCCAGGAAAGGCAATGCTCTCATTTAAGGAAAGTTGAGAAAGAACAAAAGGAATTATTCGATAAATGATCCAGAGTTAGTTACGTTATGAACACACTTAGGATTTCGGAGTATTACCCATGCAGAATATGTGTTGACAACCATACAATCGTAGAAGACTCCGGTATAAGTAAAAGAAAGAATTGAGTCCAGGTCATAGACAAAGGATTGAATTGTTAGAAAATTGTACCCCAGATATTCCATAGTGTCCATGAAAGGCTAAAGTAATAACTAATATCAGGAGCCGCAAATCGGAAGATAGCTTAAGCCTACATAAAGGTTGGTCAGAGGGAAAAGGAAACTAAAGAATTACATCAACTAAGTAAATCAGGAGTCTGATTATTGGACTCAGAAAATTATAGACCTCATGATTAAGAACATTGCAGGATCACTCTTAAATATTAGAGGTACAAGAGAGATAGTTCAGTAGCCATATTCTATAGGGGCATCAGAAGAATACAAGCCTCATAAGAAGTCAGTATGAAGCTCTCACCGGATTATGTATATACTAGAGGTGCAAGTATTATAATAAAGCTTTAAGTTATGGATGTGAATTATACCTATGGGGGAGGAAGGTTATGAAAGGGATACAAGATATGATGCAAGATTTTAAGGTAACTAAGGTAAAGGTGAACAATGTACGCGATACCCAAATGCAGAAGGTTGTGAATTGTCCATAATTCGGACAAAAGGCTAGAAACGTTGGGATTCAGTGTCCAGAAATGATAGCAGCATCGTCAGTGGCATATCTTCCAACCTATGGTTTTTAAATATCGGGAAATCTAGTTAAGAATGTAAAGAGGAGTTAGAGACGATGTGATGTTTCGCTTGATGTTCTAAAATAACACAAGGAAATCTATGGTACAAGCAATTTGAAGAAAGGTTGCAAGCTAAAGTATGGTAGAGCGACAAGGTTTTAGGAAAACAGGAGTAAGAATAAGAAAATATGAGTTAAAAGATGACATGAATGGATAAGTCCTTGGGATTAAGCTCATGAAAATAAGAGAGCTGGTGGGTTCTCTAAGTTATAGAAGGCTCAGTATAGCCAGAATGAACTCAAAGGAGTCTAAGACTAGTAGCATTTAGAAGAGATGGAATGCTGCCCTGGTAGTGGAATAAGGCGTAATTGTGATAGATAAAGGATGATGTTTGAGCCTTCGATTGAGTAATGACTTAAAGAGGATTTCATGAATTGTACGGGGTTAAAATACCCACATAAGGTGAATCACATCGAGATACTATGAAATACGATTATGGAAATCATTTAAACTATTCCTCGATGCAACTTAAGACCTAGTGCAAATATATTACGTATGAAATTTCAAGTTATCAATGGATGATTGTAGATCAACGTTGAGGTTAATCAACTATGGATGGGTAAAAGTTTCAAAGTATAAGATGAGATTGGGCCATCAGTTTTAAGATGGACAGTAATGAAGAAACGTTAAAGGACTTAGCTTTATGCATGTAGGATGAGTAACGAGAGTAACCTGGAGTTCAGTAGCAGACCTCAGTAACGATAAATCGAAGTAACAATTATGGTATAGTATGGCCTACGTATATGTAGTAAAGCTAATTATGCCCAGAGGGACAACTTGACATAACTTTGTATATGTTCACAAAGTGAAGCCTAGAGATTGGCTAAAAGCTGGAGGAAAGAGAAGAGAAGAGTCGCATAGGCGCACATACAAAGTTAGAGTCATAAAGGCTGCATGACAGAAGGTAACAACAGTTTTGAGATTAGAAGGATTCCGACTACAAGTCGTGGTGTGAGAAAGAGGCTTAAAAGGGGAAATGCCATGGCCTTTGGGATTCATTCACACAACAGTCGCCAAGATGGCAAGAGGAGTACTAAAGTATTTGAAATAGCTATGGGTTATAAGAATGATAAGTGCATCAGCCAACATTCGAGGACGAATGTTCCAAAAGGGGGAATGATGTTACACCCCATATTTTTGTACGTAGAAGTACGCAATAAGTAAATTGATATAAGATCGGAAATGAGATGTTACGTCCCGCATTTTCGTACGTTGAAGTTTCATCGTAAGTTAATCGACGTACGTTCGGGAATGAGATTTATTTTGAGATTATAAGTATTACGCTATTTCAAACAAGTGATAAATTAATTCGTAAAGGTGAAAGGGTAAGTGAATCGAAAAAAATAAATTTCATCGAAATTTGATATTTTGGGATAAAATACTGCCCGAGCTAAAATATCTGGTATTTATGGACTAGTGTCATAAAAGGTACTACATGACCGTGATAGTATGATGTATAAAGTATATGAAAATTAAATAGAATTTTAAGTAAATTGAGATAATTTTTAATTATGCGGATAATTGGTTAATTACCGGATAACGGGATATTACCTAATTAACTAATAAGTGGATAAAGATTAATAATTTTCATCCCAAAATGTGGCAGCTAACCACATGATAAAAAAGTGACTAAGGGTCACATTAGCTTAGGTGGCTATCTAAGAAACAAGACTTTACGTGTAAGAGACAAGTCTACCTAGTCTCTTAGTCATAAGACTTAATAAATCTATTAGTAATAGAAACCATATACTTTCCTTTCAAATTGAAAAGCACTTCAAAAGCAGAAGGTAAACCCAAATCAATATATCACTTTAACATTCTGATAAGTTGCCAAAAATAAGAGTAAGGAATTGCCAAAATACAAGGCCTTTCGCTAGCCATTCTTATGATCTTCAACAAAAAATGTGAATTATTGCAACTAAATGAGCAAAGTGTAATATTTTTCAAGAATATTATACGGATTATTCCCTATTCCAGGTATGTTAAGGCTATCCCTTCTTTCTTTTGGCATGGTCTAAATTATACAGAAGAAAGGAGCAGACTCATGGTTTCCATAAATTACTCTATTCATAGAAATACTAGGGGTGTCTATATTCTTGATTCCCCATGTGAATTATTATTATCTTCTGTTCATGGGTCTAGAAAATACGTATGTTTGTAAAGTTTATATTATGATATTAATCAGAGGCATAATGACCTTATGCCGTATCGAGAGATTTTATTGACGTATTTCATATGCATTTCATGCATTTACATATGCACATTGACCCATGACCAGATGGCGTTATATACACGTATATATGTAAATATATGTATATGGGATATGGAAAAAGGTTATGGCATTATATACGCACCACCNTCACCACCTGATCATCTGGTATACGATGATGATTTTGCCCATAGTGGCCGATATGATATGATGGGATGCCCTCAGAGCCTGATGTTATGAAACATGTACCTATGCACGACATGACATTCATATGCATATGCATGACGCTAAAAGTAATTTATGATTTACAAAGCTATTCAGGCTTACAGGTTGAGTCATGTGCTCTATATTTCTTCCATGTCTCTTATGTACTTATTTATGTGCCTTACATACTCGGTAAATTATTCGTACTGACGTCCCTTTTGCCTGGGGACGCTGCGTTTCATGCCCGCAGGTCCTGATAGACAGGTCGAGAGCCCTCCAAGTAGGCTATCAGCTCAGCGGAAGATGTTGGTGTGCTCCATTTGCTTCGGAGTCGCTTGTTTGGTTAGTATGATTTAGACGGGTATTGTTTGGTATGGCGGGACTCTATCCCGACCTTTATGACATTTATGTACTCTTAGAGGCTTGTAGACAGATGTCGTGTACATGGAAGATTGTATGGCCTTGTCGGCCTATGTTCAATGTACGAGTGGTTATTTTTGTCTTAGAGGCCCATATGTCTTACGTATAAGTTGGTATACTACGTTGTATTCCACCTAGTTCACGGCAGCCTCTCTGGCTCAATTATCTATGATAGTATGATACGAAAAGATACGTTATGTTGGCACTCAGTTGAGTAAGGTACCGGGTGCCCGTCGCGGCCCATCGATTTTGGTTGTGACACATTCTATTGGCCAGAACATGTCACTTGCACATGTGGCGTGGTTTCATTGGCCCTTTAATTTGACTTGGCATGCCTTGTCATTTTGACACGTGGCACAATCCTATTAGCTCTTCCGTTTGACTTGGCGTACCACGTCATTTGACAAGTGGCACCAAACTAGGCCTTTAGGAAGATGACATATTGTGCTTAATAAAGTGGGCTTTTCACTTTAGCTCAATAAAATGGATAACCCAATGGATTAATACTCATTTGTTTAGTCCATATATATTTGACCTATATAATTAATTCATTTATATATTAGTCCATAATATTTATTTGGACCAATATATTTTGAATTTAAAATATAGTCCAAATTATTTTATGAATTTAATTTAAGTAAAATTTATATGCCTATAGATGTACCAAACCAACTACGAATTATTGACAAATCTTTTGAATTGGAAGATTAAGAAACTAAATCAGATGGAGCCTGAGATTTCTTAATTGGCCTTAGGTTTAAGTTGAAATGTATGTTCAAAACTTCAAATTCTAAAATGAGGTCATTTTATTCCAAACAATTTAAAGGGATGGGCCGTTCTACTTGGCTTGTTTCTAACTTTTTGGGGGGTGACTTGAATGAGTCGAGGTAAAGTTAAAACGTCAGGAGACCTGCTAGTGGCATTCCAATTATTCATCCTTTGGCAGTTGTCTATTCACTAGTTTTTTGACACGCACAATCGCATAACTCATATGAATAAGTATAAAATTTAATAAATATATTATTAAAATTGTATTTGAGTCATAAAATTAGAAATAAATTCTTAAAAAATATAAATATAATTTTATTTACCTCACTCAGCAACAAAAGAATAATTGAAATTCTTTTTTACAATTTATCCTACTTTAAAATGATCATCACAATTCATTAAAATACTTTTCGTATTATATCTTGAAAAAATTAGTGAACCAATCAATGTAAATAGATACCCTGCGATGCACTGCAAGAATTGGATTTGCATTCCAAAACTTGAAATTCATTTTTACTTTCCACATATAGTATGAATTGCTCACAAATAATCAATTTTTTTGCAATTTATTTTGAGAAATGTATTTGATGTTTAACGTTTCTGCATGGCATTGGAGCTAAATACTTTGGCTTGTTTTTTACTCAACGCTTTTGTAGAAGTAGGGAAACAAAATAAAAAAAAATAGTATCACACAATTTCAAGTTAAAGACTAAAAACAGAAATAAGAGGAAGAGAAGAAAAGAGAATAGTATATACCATTAATTAAGATGGTCTCCTTTACTAAGGAATCCTCAGTAAGGATCAATAAGATTTTGTGATCAGCTTTTGGAAAGTTATACGTAGATTCTTCTTCTTCTTCTTGTCAATTGGAAAATAATTATTTCAGACGCTTTTTTCCTTTTAAAAAACTCTATATTCTATAATGCATTTGATTTTTTAAAGTGTTCCGGTATTGTGCTAGACAGGCATAGCAAATACCATTGACATGTCCCGTCTTCACAAGTTGATGGCCTTGTTTATGCAAGTTGATGATTTATATGATCAAGTTTCATAAAATTGTATATTTTAATAAGTGCTTTTCGAAAAATACTTTTTGAAAGAAATAATTTATATTTGGCTAATCAATAAAAAAGTGATTTTGAGCAACAAATTATGTTTGACCAAGATTTCCAAAATATCTTTTTGAGTGTCAAATTATGAAGAAGAATATGAAAAAATATGCTTAGCAGTTAATGATATTTATGTAGATAAATAATTTTATAATAGACTATATAAGTAATTTTTTTAATTTTTATTTAAATAAAATATGAGAATACATGAGAAGTACTTCATTCTTTCAAGAATATATATATATATATATATATATATATATATATATATATATATATACACGTATATGCATGTATGTAGGTACGTATATGCATCCACTAAGATCGTGATGGCGCCTAACCCCGCCGCCAGACAAGCCAACGGTGAATGATTAACTTAATTACTCATTTTAGTATTTAATCATAATTTTTATTAATTAAAGAGTATGAAATAGAATTTACAGGGTAAATGATAACATTTACACGAACTACAATAATGATCAATCCCGTAAGAACCCTCACAACCTAGTGTCACAAGTGCATGAACATCTATTGATGAGTACAACAATAATACAACATCCGTCTGAAATACAAGTTAGACGGAAAATATAAATAACTCTGATGGAGACTCTGTATGCTGCGGATCGTATCAAGGAAGTGCAGCTCACCATAAAATCCCCGCAACAGCCGCGCCTCTGCATCTAGAGGACCACTAGAAACATATATGTATACCGGCACAATAAGTGTAGCAAGTGCAACATGAGTACGTAAATCAACGCGTACCAAGTATCTAGCCTAACCCCAGAGAAATAGTGACGAGGGGTCGATATCAACACATACTAGTGGTCCAATAAGACAGATACAGTAAGAAGTAAACATATATGGGGTAGAGTAAATAAACGATATAAACAAGTATAAATAAGTGGTACAATCCTTCTATCAACAATTAAACTCAAACTCTCGACTAGAAGTTACCTCCTCTACCGGAGTGCGTGTGTGTGTGATATATATATATATATATATATATATATATATATATATAATAATGGACTTCACCAGATAGGTCGTCATAATTCAAATAAGGAAAACTCCCAGATACACTAGCTTTTTGACAAATAATACGCAAAATTTCATAGGAGTATTTTATGAAAATGCCGAGGTATACGGCCTGATCCCATCATAATCTGGTATATAATCCCATGAGAGTGTGGTATATAATCTTACTGAGGCGAACGACCCGATCCCATAAGATGTGCGCACTGCCGAGGGACGAACGACACGAACTATAGATGTATCTATCCTGCCGAGGCAAATGGCCCGATCCTATTAGAATAAGAAGCTTTGACGGGTCCTTGACCCCACTCACGAGGTACATGTGAGTTATAAGGAGCTTTGAGTAAACCTTTCGATGATAAAGCGTTACGCGGGAGAAATTCGTAAAAGGAGTAACATTATTCGCGGCTAATCATGAAGCTCGTCGAATCTCTACAATAGCGAGTCTATCGCTCTACACAAGTCTTGTCTCAAGTCGTAATGTAATATAAAGGAATTTAATAGGCAAGGGACTACTCAAATAGTACAACTATAGCATGGTGTGAACCTAAGTATACCCGAATAATAACATAGATTTAGCTACGTACGGACTCTTGTCACCTCGTGCGTACATAGCTTCCGCAATAAGTAACACATATCAAATACATCTCCCAGGGGTAGATTCCCCCTCACAGAGTTAGACAGGAGACTCACCTCGCTCCGAAGTTCCATAACCGGCTCCAAAGCCTCTCTAACAACTCAAATCGATGCTCGTCGATCCAAAAACTAGTCAAACAAGGTGCAAACCAATCAAAATATACGCTGATACCCATAATCAACCAGTTTATAAAATTTAAAAAGTAACTAAATTATTACCTAACCTAACTAACTTTGTCCTAAATTGTTAAGTGGCTTTTTATTATGATGCCACTTGGCTTAATATGGTGTTTTTGCCTCCTCTTTTATTATATACTAGTAATGCAGTGCCAAAAAAAAATACGCTTGAATACTTGACGTTAATGCTTGAAAAGTTATAACAAAATAATTGAGTGCTAGAATATTAATTGCAATTAGAGATATGAGAGTTTTGTGTAAAACTAAAAGAATGAAATTTGACATTTATGGTTTTAAAATAGGGCTAAAGAGTATTTGAACAAATGTAGGGGTTAAAAACATAAATTAGAGGGTAGGGAGTGTTAGGGTCTAGGGAGGCAAAAATAACAATTTTTGGCCGTTGCCAATGACTATTTTAAAAAAAAAATTAGTAATTGGCTAATGGTACAAAAATGAGCACATTTAAAAAAAATACGTATGGGTTCCGATAAGGTACTGCCGGTTTGGTACCTTAAGAGTCTTAGAAAATCTAAGAATGAATCATTGATAATTCGCTAGATCATTAATACAAAAAATAACCAAATACCAAATCTGACTACCAAGCGGACCGGTACTATCAGTACTTTTCCCGGTACCCTCCCTTTCCCCTTACCCTTTACCCAAATCTCCTACCCCTACCCCCAATCTAGATCGGTACGGTGCGGTACCGGTTTGGGTAAACCTTCCCCTTAGACTGTAACGATTCGATCGGTCGTTTTGAGTTCTAGCACGTCGTTCGGCGGTTTGAAGCCTTGGGTAGCTTCACTTCATGTATTATGACTTGTACGCGTAGTCGGAATTGAATTTTGGGAAGTTCGATGTTTATTTGGATGGAAAATTCTCAATTCAGAAGCTTTAAGTTGGAAGAGTTGACCAAGGTTAACAACCTCGAAATCGGGTTTTGAAGGTTCGAATAGGTTTGTATGATGATTTCAGACTTGGGCGTATGTTTGGGTTGAGTATCGGGTGGTCCGGGAGCATTTCTGCGTTTATTATGGAAAGTTGGCATTTTGAATGTTTAAGAATTTATTAAGTTTGATTTGAAGTGGACTTTGATGTTATCAAGGTCCGTTTGAGGTTACGAGCTTGGATTAGGTTCGTATCTGTCATGACCCAATTTCCCCTATAGGTCGTGATGGCACCCAACATCGCCGCTAGGCAAGCAAACGGTGAAGTAGACATGTATTTATCCTTTTTAATAATTTCAAAGTAGTTATTTTTCATTCATTAAGTAAATGAGAAGTGAAAAATTATAGAAAGTAAAGCATGAACTAACGATAGAGCCAATACAGTGAAATAAATACTCAAAACAATGAAGTGTCTACTAGCATGTTCCCAAAACCTGGTATCACAAGTGTATGAGCAACTAGTAAAATATACAAAATACCTATGCTACTTTCAAAATAATATAGAAAAAAAGTAAATACAAAAGAGAGAGACTGCGGGTGCTGCAAAACGGACACAAAAAGCAGCTCATCGCTATGCCTCGGGGTAACGGGGGGTGCGCCTGAACAACCTGTACCCACTATGTCTACTAGCGTGAGTATATAAACAACATGTACCTAGTAAGTATCCAGTTTAACCTCGAAGAAGTAGTGAATAGATGTCGACACTTACTACGGGCCAACAATTAAAATACAGAAATTCTTAGGCATGGAATACATGAATAATAATAATAACAACACAATAACCAACAATAAATAAATGGTTCCTTAACTGATAGTGAATTTAAAAAGAATCTCCAACTGACACATGCTAACTTCAACAATTTCAGGCCATTAAATAAATTATAATATCTCAAGTCATATAATATCAAGTGTATACGGGCTCCAAGCATTATCACACACGATTTACGCCGATGCCGTATGGTCCGATCCAAAATAATATGTATACTACCGAGGATCGAACGACACGAATAATAGATGCATCTATTGCACTGTCGAGGCGTTCGGCCCACTCCACAAGAAGAGAGAATACTCTAGGAATATCCGATTTAAAAGCTATCACAAGACTAATACACGAGGAAGCACAATTTCTATTAACGGTCAAGTAACCCGCCAAAACTCAAAGTAAGTGAAAGTCGGTTTTTACGAATCCTTTATCAAGTTTCAATATAATTTAGGCCATTAAATTAACAATTAGAGTGCAAATAATATAAGTATTTCATGATTTGGGTCATAAAACTACCCGGACTTAAGCCTGATTTGTAGCTATGCACAGACTCTCATCATCTCGTGCATACGTAGCCCCAACAATTAGAAGCAAATAGTGATTTAAAATACCTATAAGGGTAAATTCCCTCTTACAAGGTTAGGCAAGAGACTTACCTCATCCCAAAGATCACTTTTCAACCCACAAATTCACTATAAAGCCTCAAATTGGTGCCGAACAATCCGAAGCTAGCCAAATATTATATAAATTAATCAATATACACTCACAAGTTCATAATTTGGATATTAGAGAAATTACCCAACCCAAATGGGAAGATTCCTAAAATTCACCCCGGGCCCACGTGCCCGTATTCCGAATTTTGTTGAAGATACATGTTACCCATAACCTCACGAACTCAAATATATAGTTTCTACCCAGTTCCATAATCATTTTCGTGGTTTAATCCCTTTGTTGTCAAAACCTAGGTTTTACAACTAAAACATAATTTCTACAATTTCTATGTTAAGAATCTACCCAAAATTCATGTATTAAACTCATATTGTGTAGAAATTACTTATCTCAAAGTTCTAGGTGAAAATACCTCCTCAAAGATCTCTAAAATCGACCAACAAGTGAGAGAAATGGACCAAAAATCCTAAGTCCCAACTTTTAAAACATTCTGCCCAGGTCTATGCCGTCATTGTGACCGCAGACAAGACCTCGTGATCACGAAGGCAAAACCGATAAACCCTGAAAAATTCCTCTTCCTGATCGTGAGAGGACACTCACGAACGCTATGCACTGAGCTGCCTCCTCATCGCGAACGCGTGCCCTCACTTGCAAACGCATAAGGCAACTGGGTTGCCTAGGCCAAGCCCTTGACTCTATGCGAACACGATAGGTCTCCTGTGAACGCGAAGGCCACTGGCCATAAGCCTTCGAACGCGACCACGACTTCGCAAACGTGAAGCATAAACCCACCCAATCCCCAATTCCTTCTTTGTGATCGTGTGGTTTCCTTCGCGTTCACGAAGAAGGAAACGAGAACATCACACCAGCATATTTTAACTTAGCTCTGAGCGGTCCGAAACACACCCGAGCCCCCGGGGATCCCGTCTAGATGCACCAACAATTCTATAACCAAAATATGGACCTACTCGAACTCTCAAAACACGAAAACAACATCAAAACTAAGAATGCACATCCCAAAACCAAATTGAACCAAATTATGAACTTCAAGTTTTTAACTTGCTCTGAACACGCCGAATCATACTTAGACTACTCGGAATGACACCAAGTTTTGCGTGCAAGTCTTAAATCACCATACAGAACTATTGCCAGGCTTGAAATCCCAAAAGGACCTCGATAACACCAAAACCTACTCCAAACCAAACTTAAAGAACTCGAAAACCTTTAATGCTCCAACTTTCAACTTTAAGCGCCGAAACACTCCTGGTTCATCCGAAACCCGATCCGAACACATGCTTAAGTCAGAAATCATCATACTAACCTATTAAGACCATCAAATCATGCTCCCGAGGTCGGTTACTCAAAATATTGACTCAAGTCAAATTTAACCATTCTAAGCCAATATTAAGGAACTAAGTGTTCCGATTTCAACCCGAACCCTTTCAAACCCGAACTTACCATCTACGTAAGTC
Source organism: Nicotiana knightiana (assembly GCA_005239525.1). Taxonomy (NCBI): domain Eukaryota; kingdom Viridiplantae; phylum Streptophyta; class Magnoliopsida; order Solanales; family Solanaceae; genus Nicotiana; species Nicotiana knightiana. The sequence goes on from ML410438.1 coordinate 17,434, forward strand.
ATAAAACAGTGAAAGCACATATGAGAAGAATTAATTAGGGAACAACTGGAAAGCAAAACGACCGGTCGGGTGGTTACATTCTCCACCTTTTAAACAATATTCATGATCAGACGCTTCACTTGAATGTGAACTGGACTTTTGGTAATCAAATTGGGAGTTAGCTAGGATGCATTGTATTTTCGCGTAAGAAAGCAACCAAGGTACTTATGTCCAATTCTCTAAATAAATGGAAACGTGTAATCATGTTGTATATTGACTCATCATGGACATTTTTCCACATATATAATTAACTTAAGAGTCATAATATCATGATTCTTTTGCTTCCACGTTTTGATGTAATACTTATCCAAATATTTTGATTAATTAGATAATGTCCCGGTACCCGATAATTAATCAATTACCTGCATAATTAAGAATTATCTCAACTTACTTAAAATACTACTCGGTTTTAACATACCTTGTACACCTTACTATCATGGTCATGTAGTACCTTTTATGGTACTGGCTTATAAATATCGGGTATTTTAGCTCGAGCCATATTTTATCCTAAAATGCCAAACTTCGACGAAACCCACACCTTCACAATTTACTTATCCCTTGTATGAAATAGCGTGACACTTATAATCCTTAAATAAATCTCATTCCCGAACTTATGTTTATTAATTTACGATGAAACTTCAACTTACGAAAAGGCGGGACGTAACATCTCATCTTCGATCTTATATCAATTTATTTGTGGCAGACTACCACGTACAATACATGGGGTGTAACATCATTCGCCCCTTTGGAACATTCGTCCTCGAATGTTGACTGATGCTCTCAGCATTCTCATAACCCATAGGTCTTGCGAATACTTTAGTATTCGTCTTGATATCTAGGTGACTGTTCTATGAATGAATCCCAAAGGCCAGGGCCTTCCCCTCTTTAAGACTCTTTCTCACACCACGACTTGTGGCCGTAATCCTTCTATTCTCGTAACAGTTTCTACCTTCTATCATGCAGCCTTTACGAATCTAACTTTGTATGTGCGTCTGACTCTTCTCTTCTCTTCCATATTTTAGTCAATCTCTAGGCTTCACTTTGTGAACATATACAAGGTTATGTCTATTTGTTCCTGTGGGCATCATTAGCTTTACTACATCTAAGTAGGCCATATTATACCAAAAGTCTTACTTCGATTTATTGCTACCGAGGTTTGCTACCGAACTCCAAGTTACTCTCGTTTCTTATCCTATATGCATAAAGCTAAATCCTTTAACGCTTCTTCATTACTATTCATCTTAGCACTGGTGGCCCAACCTCATCTCATATTTTGTAATTTTTTTTACCCATCCATTATTGATTCAACTCAATGTTGATCTACAATCATCCATTGATACCTTTGAAATTTCTTACGTAATATATTACCACAAGGGTTTATATTACTTGCATCATGGAATATTTGAAGTAATTTTTCTGATCCACCTGGGTGATACAGTATTATACTTCCATAATCGTATTTCATAGCATCCCAATGTGATTCATCTTACATGGTTAAATTAATATCATGCAATTTATGAATCCTTTCTTCAAATCATTACCCGATCGAAGGCCCAAACGTCATCCTTTATCTACCACAATTACAACTTTATTCTACTATTAGGGAAACATTCCATCTCTTTTCAAATGTTACTTATGATGAGTAACTCCTTTGAGTTCATTCAGGCTATATTGAGCTTTCTATAACTTTGAGAAATCAACAGATCTCTTGTTTTCACGGGCTTAATCCCGAGAACTTATCCGTTCCTCGTCACCATCTCAATTTCCCTTTCTTGTCCTTATTCATGTCTTCCTAAAACCTCGTTGCTTTACCATACTTCAGCTTGCGTCCTACATATATCTATTTTACTACTCGCAACCTTCCTTCAACTCGCTTGCATCGTAAATTTCCTTATGTCCTTTTTTTTAAAACATCGAGAAATCACATCTTCTCTAACTCTTCTTTCACTCTCTAATTAGACCTTTCGGTACTTAGAAACCATAGGCTGGAAGGTATGCCACTGACGACGCTGCTATCATTCCTGGATACTGAATCCCCGCGCTTCTAGTCCCTTTTCCGCAGTATGGACTATTCAAAATCTTTTGTATTTGAGTATCTTGTATGTTGTTCACCTTTTCCGTACTTACCTTAAAATATTGCCTCACATTCTTCTATCTCTTTCATATTCTCCCTTTCACATAGGCGTAATTTATTTCCACAACTTGAAGTTCTATTATAATACTTGCACCTTTGGTGCATACACAATTAGGTGGGAGCTTCATACTGACTTCTTATGAGGATGGTACTCTTCAGTTGGTTTCATTGAAGAGACGTTATAAAATATGGCTACTGTACTATCTCTCTTATACTTCTGCTACTTAGGAGTGATCCCGAGGTCTCTAATTCTCTTGGTCCCTCATGTTTTGCTTAGTCGATGTAACTCTTTAGTTTCCTCTTTTTTTCTGATCAGCCTTTATGTAGGCTTAAGCTATCTTCCAATCTGCGGCTCATGGTGTTAATTATTAAGTTTAGCCTCTCATGGAGCTATGGAATCTCCGTGATACAATCCTTTAGCAATTCAATCCTTTGTCTATAACCTGGACTCAATTATTTCTTTTTAACTTATACCAAAGTCTTCTATGGCTGTATGATTATCAATTATATATGCTGCATAATATCCCAAAATCTTAGGTGCATTCATAATGTAATTATCTCTAGATCATTGATCGAATAATTCCTTTCGTTCCTTCTTATCTTTTTTTAACGTAAGTTATTATTTTTCCCGGTTTTTTTGCCCTCTTGCTGTGTGCATACTTAGCTTATCTTAGTTCCCATGCATGCCAGAGTTTTCGCTCATACAATCTCGAATATTACTTTTAATTTCACTTCCTGTTCATTAACCCTGGTAGGTGCCACTTTCCTTTGGAGTGCTTACAATGTTGTTATGAGACTGTTGTTACACGACCATTTCCTCTTTAGGTCGTTGTGCTTAGGTTGAAGCCTTTTCCTTATTTCCTCAGCTAGTCTTTCGTTGTAGTACTTAGGGAGAACCCTTGACTCTCGTAAAGCTGTGAGCTTATCACGGACCCTTTTGATGTCCTTTTGCCTATAATCATCCGTAGTTGCCTAACTCCGTGCCCTTGTGCTTGTAGGGTTGCTTCTGGACTGATATTTTGACTGCCTTCCCATTGGTACTTTCTTTTATCCCCGTAATACTCATACGGTAACTTTTAACTACCCCGACTCTTATTTAAATATATCTCAAGTATTATAATAATATTACTGCGAGACTGAATTCTCCATATTGGGGTTTATTACATTTATCTTGCATGATCTGCTGATTTGTCTGTAACTTCTTGTTTAGACATGACTAGGCTCTTCCTGAATCAACTACTAAGTCGACCCATTCTCATGTCCATATTCCGAGTGATCTCTCTTAGGTTATTTCCTTTGTCTAACTTACCTCTTGCACTAGCTCCTTATTTATTAATAACCTTCCAGGCAGGAACACTTACTTCCTTTTTCTGACATCGTGGTTACGTAATGTTCTGGAATCATAGCATATCTGTAGGATTCAGATAAGTGCAATCTCATCCCTTTCTCATTTTTATTGCATTCTTCCTTTATCATTCCATATTCCCTCCTTTAGGGGAATACTAAGACTTGGAGCTATGACAACCTGCCTATAGATTTTTTCCCTCTCCATCTTTGACGTCTTTTCACATCATCAATGACCCTTACTCGCCTTGCGGTAATCCTTATGTACCAAGGATAACAAAATTCCTCACTCGCAATGGTGGCACTTAGTGTAAGTGGCACATATAGTCCCTTAAGCTTAACTTTGCTCACATTGTTTGCTTTAGGGAATACTGTCATCTTTTTGACCTACCGTTGTCATCCAGGTATCACATTTTACTCTTAATTCTTCATTAACTCTCTTCTTATTTCCTGCTAACATTTCTGTCTATTACTTTATTTTGAAACTTTCGACAAGATATTCTTTCACTTCTAGCTCTCCTTGCTTCATTCATCGATTCTTCGGGTGGCTTAACCCCTCGCTCTACTAGGGACGAGAATCACACTAAGGTAATATTTATCCCTTCCAGGCTTTCAATGCCTATCTTCAGAATTTTTTTGATCACGCTAGTATTCTCATCTAATTGTAATATTCTAGAGTGCACCTCCTGGGTGTCTCACAAGGAGATCTATTAGCACCTTTGTAATATCCTTCAGAAATATCAACTAATGCAAACCATGCATTCCTAATTTTGGGTTACTTTAACTCCATCCGGATCCTACTGTCCTTTCCTTCTCTTAGACCATATCCGTTAGCTTCCATAGGGCATGACTGAGATAGGTGTGGCCGATTGTACGTACATTAATTACTGTTGAAGGCAATTCAAAATGCTTATATCTCCCTTCCTGAATGGTAAATAATGATAATATTTATTAATTGGGTACCTTGTACCCTTCTTCACATTGCTTCTTTTACTTGCTGCAACTTGTGTCTAACTTCCGATTCTGTTATTCCTTTTTACCGCAAGAGTGGATAAGAATTTTTTTCCATGAAAAGCTCCTTATCAAGAGCAGTGCACCTTTTAGTACACGCATGATCTGCTGAAGACCTTGCATTTACTCATCATAAGCAAGATGCAAAATCGAATTCCTCTAATTCAACATTTCCACAGCTATATCTCTTATCGATCATCTTTTTGAATGTTGGCATCGTCTTATTACGTATAAAATAGAAGTTCAAAATTTGAATTCTTATAAGTGAACTCTACCACACGATCTAGAGTAAGAAAAAAGAGTGACAGTCCTAAATGCCCTGTAGCCTCCTGGTTATAACCGTGGTGCAGGACACACCCATAAACAAGACTCTACTAGACACGGCTTGTAGACTTCCTAGAACAGAACTGCTCTAATACCACTTTTGTCACGACCCAAACCTATGGGTCACCACGGGTACCCGGTACCTTACTCAAACGAGTACCAACACAACGTATCTTTCGTATCATCTTATAATAGGTAAGTGAACCAGAGTAAAGCACGAGGGAATACAAACTTATATATTATACATACTGGCCTATAAAACCAAAATAACCATTCGTACATTAAACATAGGCCGACGAGGCCATACAAGCTTTCGTATACATGACATCTTTCTACAAACCTCTAAGAGTACATACTTAACTTAAAGGTCGGGACAGAGCCCCGACATACCAAACAATACACATCTAAATCATACTGACCAAATGAGCAACTCCGAAGCAAATGGAGCGCACCAACATCTTTCGCTGAGCTGATAGCCTACTTGGAGGGCTCTCGACCTGTCTATCGGAGCCTGTGGGAATGAACGCAGCGTCCCCAGGCAAAAATGATATCAGTACAAATAATGTACCGAGTATGTAAGGCACATAAATAAGTACATAAAATACATGTAAGAAATATAGAGTAAATGACTCAACCTGTAAGTTTGGATAACTTTGTAAATCATGAAATAATCATGGTGTTATGCATATGCGTATGAATGTCATGTCGTGCATAGGTACATTTTTCATAACATCATCAAGCCTCTGAGGGCATCCCATCATATCATCTCGACCACTATAGGCAAATCATCAACGTATACCAGCTGATCAGGTGGTGGTGCGTATATAACGCCATAACCTTTCCCATATCCCATATATATATATATACATACATATATATATATATATACCAGCTGATCAGGTGGTGGTGCGTATATAACGCCATAACCTTTCCCATATCCCATATACATACATATATATATATATATATATATATATTCTTGAGAAATATTGTACCGTGATTCCTTACAATTTAATCTCACGCTACTGTAGCGTTATTAAATTTCATATGAATTCGTTTGGGAATTCATCCGATACTTACTTAGCTTAAATCTCTTATAATTGTGAGGTTATCCAACCTAATTCTTTAAAAATAACACATGAATCTATAGGATTTGATCAGACGCTTCACTTGAATGTGAACTGGACTTGGTAATCAAATTGGGAGTTAGCTAGGATTCATTGTATTTTCGCGTAAGAAAGCAACCAAGGTACTTATGTCCAATTCTATAAATAAATGAAAACGTGTAATCATGTTGTATCTTGACTCATCATGGACATTTTTACACATATATAATTAACTTAAGAGTCATAATATCATGATTCTTTTGCTTCCACGTTTTGATGTAATACTTATCCAAATATTTGGATTAATTAGGTAATGTCATGGTACCCGGTAATTAATCAATTACCTGCATAATAAAGAATTATCTCAACTTATTTAAAATACTACTCGCTTTTAACATACCTTGTACACCTTACTATCATGGTCATGTAGTACCTTGTATGGTACTGGTCTATAAATATCAGGTATTTTAGCTCGGGCCGTATTTTATCCTAAAATGCCAAACTTAGACGAAACCCATCGTTTTTAGATTTGCTTACACTCTCACCTTCACAATTTACTTATACCTTGTTTGAAATGGCGTGTCCCTTATAATCCCAAAATAAATCTCATTCCCGAACTTATGCTGATTAATTTACGATGAAATTTCAACGTACGAAAAGGCGAGACGTAACATCTCATTTATGATCTTATATCAATTTATTTGTGGCGTACTTACACGTACAAAACATAGGGTGTAACATCATTTCTCCTTTGGAAAACTGATGCTCTCAGCATTCTCATAACTCATAGGTCTTGCGAATACTTTAGTATTCGTCTTGCTATCTAGGTGACTGTTCTGTGAATGAATCCTAAAGGCCAGGGCATTCCCCCCTTTAAGCCTCTTCTCACACCACGACTTGTGGCCTGAATCCTTCTAATTTCGTAACGGTTGCTACCTTCTATCATGCAACCTTTACGACTCTAACTTTGTATGTGCGCCTGACTCTTCTCTTCTCTTCTAGATTCACCGCAATGTTGATATACAATCATCCATTGATAACTTTGAAATTTCTTACGTAATATATTACCACTAGGGCTTATATTACTTGCATCATGGAATATTTGAAAGTGATTTTTCTGATCCACCTGGGTGATACGATATTATACTTCCATAATCGTATTTCATAGCATCCCAATGTGATTCACCTTACATGGGTAAATTAATCCCGTGCAATTCATGAATCCTTTCTTCAAATCATTACTCGATCGAAGGCCCAAACGTCATACTTTATCTACCACAATTACACCTTTATTCTACTATTAGGGCAACATTCCATACCCTTTCAAATGTTACTTATGATGAGTAACTCCTTTGAGTTCATTCAGGCTATATTGAGCTTTCTATAACTTTGAGAAATCAACAAATCTCTTGTTTTCACGGGCTTAATCCCGAGAACTTATTCATTCCTCGTCACCATCTCATTCGCCCTTTCTTGTCCTTATTCTTGTCTTCCTAAACCTCGTTGCTTTACCATACTTCAGCTTGCGTCCTACATATATCTATTTATACTACTTGCAACCTTCCTTCAACTCGCTTGCATCATAAATTTCCTTATGTCTTTTTTTCTAGAACATCGAGAAATCACATCGTCTCAAACTCTTCTTTCACTCTCTAATTAGACCTTTAGTTACTTAGAAACCATAGGCTGGAAGGTATGCCACTAACGACATTGCTATCATTCCTGGATACTGAATCCCCGTACTTCTAGCCTCTTTTCCGCAGTATGGACTATTCATAACCTTTTGTATTTGAGTATCTTGTATGTTATTCACCTTTTCCTTACTTACCTTAAAATATTTCCTCACATTCTTCTATCTCTTTCATAATCTCCCTTCCACATAGGCATAATTTATTTCCACAACCTGAAGTTCTATTATAATACTTGCACCTTTGGTGCATACACAATCCGGTGGGAGCTTCATACTAACTTCTTATGAGGCTGGTACTCTTCAGTTGGTTTCATCTCAAAGCCGTTAGAAAATATGGATACTGTACTATCTCTCTTATACTTCTGCTACTTAAGAGTGATCCTTAGGTCTCTAAATCTCTTGGTCCCTCCTGTTTTTCTTAGTCGATGTAACTCGTTAGTTTCCTCTTTTTTCTCATCAGCCTTTATGTAGGCTTAAGCTATCTTCTGATCTGCGGCTCATGGTGTTAGTTATTACGTTTAGCCTCTCATGGCGCTATGGAATCTCAATGATACAATCCTTTAGCAATTCAATCCTTTGTCTATAACCTGGACTCAATTATTTCTTTTTAACTTCTACCAAAGTCTTCTACGGCTATATTATTGTCCATTATATATGCTTCATAATATCCCTAAATGTTAGGTGCATTCATAATGTAATTATCTCTAGATCATTGATCGAATAATTCCTTTCATTCCTTCTTATCTTTCTTTAACGTAGGTTATAATTTTTCCCAATTTTTTTGCCCCTTGTTGTATGCATACTTAGCTTATCTTAGTTCCCACGCATGCCCGAGTTTTCGTGGAACTCATATAATCTCGAATATTACTTTTAATTTCACATCCTGTTCATTAACCATGGTAGGTGCCACTTTCCTTTGGAGTGTTTACAATGTTGTTGTGAGATTGTTGTTACACGACCATTTCCTCTTTAGGTCGTTGTGCTTAGGTTGAAGCCTTCTTTCTTATTTTCTCAACTAGTCTTTGTTGTAGTACTTAGGAAGAACCCTTGACTCTCGTAAATTTGTGAGCTTATCACGGACTTTTTGATGTCCTTCCTTGCCTATAATCATCCGTAGTTGCCTACCTCCGTGCCCTTGTGTTTGTAGGGTTGCTTCTGAACTTATATTTTGACTGTCTTCCCATTGGTACTTTATTTTATTCCCGTAACACTCATACGGTACCTTTAAATACCCTGACTCCTATTTGAATATATCTCAAGTATTATAATGATATTACTGCGAGACTGAATTCTCCATGTTGGGGTTTACCAAATTTATTTTGCATGATCTGCTGATTTGTCTATAACTTCTTGTCTAGACATGACTAGGCTCTTACTAAATCAACTACTAACTACCCATCGACCCATTCTCATAATCATATTCCGCGTGATCTCTCTTAGGTTATTTCCTTTGTCTAACTTACCACTTGCACTAGCTCTTCACTTCCTTCTTCTGACATCGTGCTTACATAACGTTCTGGAAGTATAGCATATCTGTAGGATTCATATAAGTGCAATCTCATCCCTTTCTCATTTTTATCGCATTCTTCCTTTATCATTTCATATTCCCCCCCCCCTTTAGGGGAGTACTAAGACTTGGAGCTATGGCGACCTGCCTATAGATATTTTTCCTCTCCATCTTTATGTAATGATCCGGTAGGTCGTTTTGAGAGTTAGCACCCCGATCCCCTAATAACTTCTTTCCCCATGTCTATTTCTGCTTTGTGGACTTGTTGGAACGTTGAGTGGTGAAATTCGGAGAGTTGTTTTGGACACATAGTCCTTATATGTGAGTTTAAGCTTTAGAAACCGGACCGTAGTTGGAACTGTGGGAAGACGGGTGCGGAATGGGATTCTGTCGACTCCGTTAGTTCCGTTGGGTGATCTCATAGTTAGGAACGTGTCCGGAATGTGCTTTCGAGGTCTGTAGTAGATTTAGGCTTGAATTGGTGAAAGTTAGAATTTCGGCAATTTCGGCCAATAGGTGGAATTTTGATATCCAGCTCGGAATGGAATTCCGAGAGTGGCTGTAGGTCTGTTGTATCATTTGTGACTTGTGTGTAAATATTGAGGTCATTCAGACTATTTTTGAGGTATTTTGGCATCGGTAGTAGAGTTTGGAAATTTCATAAGTTCTTAGGCTTGAATCCATGTATAATTGGTGATTTTGGTGTTATGTGATGTGTTTTGTAGGATTGACCAAGTTTGGATAAGGTATTAGGACTGGTTGGTAAGTTTGGTTGAGGTCCCGGGGGCCTCGTGGATGTTTCGGATGCTCAACGGGTGATTTTGGAACATGGGAAACAGTTGAACCATTTCTAATTCTGGTGTCTCGCACCTGCGATGGACTTTCCGCAGGTGCGGACACACAGGTGCGGAAGAGGGGCTCGCAGGTGCGGGCTAGGTCAAGTCAACCAGTTCTCGCAGGTGCTGTTGTGGTTCCACAGGTGCGGAGCCGCAGATGCGGCCAATTGACCGCAGGTGCGGCCCGAGGCCTTTTAGTGGGTTTTTGCACCTGCGATGGATTTTCCGCAGGTTGGGAACTGCAGGTGCGGTCCAAGGGGCGCATGTGCAGAAATCGCTGGGCAGTTTATATCAAATTCGAGGTCTTGAATTTCATAACTTCTAAAAATAATTTGGAGCTCGGGTGTAGGCGATTTGGAATGAGTTTTGAGGAAAAGCTTCATAGGTAACAATTACTAACCTTATTTCCTTTGTATATCATTAATCTATAGCAATTTCTTCCATGCAATCAAGGGATTTAGGTGAAAAATCATGCAAATGGGAAGAAGTTCTCCCAATTAGGAAATCCGAGAATTTAATAGGATTTTGTCGTCGGTTTTCGATGATTCTTGTTCGAGTGAGTTCGTGAGAGAATGGGTGTTCTAAATTTGTAGCTTTCATTCGATTCCGAGACGTGGGCCCGGGGGACTTTTTGGGCGATTTTCCTAATTTCGCGTATTAGCCTCAAACTTATAAGCTATTTTGATTCCTTAAAGTGATATTTACGTTATGCGATCGAATTTAATAGATTTGGGCCATTCGGAGTCGGATACTCGTGGCAAGAGCCTGGTTTTGAGTTGAGTAGCGCAGTCGAGGTAAGTGGCTTGCCTAACTCTGTGTTGGGGACTTCCCCTAGGCTATTTTAATACTGTTTTATGTGGTTTGGACGCAGTGTGCGTGAGGTAACGAGTACGTACACAGACCATTGTTGCTAAAACTCCATTCTTCCCTCCATGACTTAAATCATTGCACTCCTATTTCACTGATTCATGTATCGACTATGTAGTTTAGATTAGGAAATAGCATGCCTACCTATTTTACTTGAATTTTCCCTAGTTATTACTATGTGTACCATGTTTAGGTAGTTTTATCCATATTTTTGCCTGTGATTTTTCCTGAACCATTTTAAATAAAAATTGTATTCGGTATTTTTACTGCATTGCATATTCAAATTGGGACTACAGACGAGGTTCCAGGAGCTTTCCTCATGTACTGCATTGCATATTTAAATTGGGACTACGGACGAGATTCCGGGAGCTTTCCCCCTGTACTGCATTGCATATTTAAATTGGGANTAGGATTGACCAAGTTTGGATAAGGTATTAGGACTGGTTGGTAAGTTTGGTTGAGGTCCCGGGGGCCTCGTGGATGTTTCGGATGCTCAACGGGTGATTTTGGAACATGGGAAACAGTTGAACCATTTCTAATTCTGGTGTCTCGCACCTGCGATGGACTTTCCGCAGGTGCGGACACACAGGTGCGGAAGAGGGGCTCGCAGGTGCGGGCTAGGTCAAGTCAACCAGTTCTCGCAGGTGCTGNCATTTTAAATAAAAATTGTATTCGGTATTTTTACTGCATTGCATATTCAAATTGGGACTACAGACGAGGTTCCAGGAGCTTTCCTCATGTACTGCATTGCATATTTAAATTGGGACTACGGACGAGATTCCGGGAGCTTTCCCCCTGTACTGCATTGCATATTTAAATTGGGACTATGGACGAGATTCCGGGAGCTTTCCCCCTGTAGTTCATTGCATATTTAAGTTGGGACTACGGACGAGATTTCGAGAGCTTTCCCCTGTATTGTATTGCATATTTAAATTGGGACTACAGACGAGATTCCGGGAGCTTTCCCCCTGTATCGCATTGCATACTTGTTACTGTGGTATATGCTGTGCTGAGCTGAGGGCTCCCTGTTATTATTTTTCTTTTAGCTCATTGTTCCTACTGATTTGCCTTAGCTTNGCTCGCAGGTGCGGGCTAGGTCAAGTCAACCAGTTCTCGCAGGTGCTGTTGTGGTTCCACAGGTGCGGAGCCGCAGATGCGGCCAATTGACCGCAGGTGCGGCCCGAGGCCTTTTAGTGGGTTTTTGCACCTGCGATGGATTTTCCGCAGGTTGGGAACTGCAGGTGCGGTCCAAGGGGCGCATGTGCAGAAATCGCTGGGCAGTTTATATCAAATTCGAGGTCTTGAATTTCATAACTTCTAAAAATAATTTGGAGCTCGGGTGTAGGCGATTTGGAATGAGTTTTGAGGAAAAGCTTCATAGGTAACAATTACTAACCTTATTTCCTTTGTATATCATTAATCTATAGCAATTTCTTCCATGCAATCAAGGGATTTAGGTGAAAAATCATGCAAATGGGAAGAAGTTCTCCCAATTAGGAAATCCGAGAATTTAATAGGATTTTGTCGTCGGTTTTCGATGATTCTTGTTCGAGTGAGTTCGTGAGAGAATGGGTGTTCTAAATTTGTAGCTTTCATTCGATTCCGAGACGTGGGCCCGGGGGACTTTTTGGGCGATTTTCCTAATTTCGCGTATTAGCCTCAAACTTATAAGCTATTTTGATTCCTTAAAGTGATATTTACGTTATGCGATCGAATTTAATAGATTTGGGCCATTCGGAGTCGGATACTCGTGGCAAGAGCCTGGTTTTGAGTTGAGTAGCGCAGTCGAGGTAAGTGGCTTGCCTAACTCTGTGTTGGGGACTTCCCCTAGGCTATTTTAATACTGTTTTATGTGGTTTGGACGCAGTGTGCGTGAGGTAACGAGTACGTACACAGACCATTGTTGCTAAAACTCCATTCTTCCCTCCATGACTTAAATCATTGCACTCCTATTTCACTGATTCATGTATCGACTATGTAGTTTAGATTAGGAAATAGCATGCCTACCTATTTTACTTGAATTTTCCCTAGTTATTACTATGTGTACCATGTTTAGGTAGTTTTATCCATATTTTTGCCTGTGATTTTTCCTGAACCATTTTAAATAAAAATTGTATTCGGTATTTTTACTGCATTGCATATTCAAATTGGGACTACAGACGAGGTTCCAGGAGCTTTCCTCATGTACTGCATTGCATATTTAAATTGGGACTACGGACGAGATTCCGGGAGCTTTCCCCCTGTACTGCATTGCATATTTAAATTGGGACTACGGACGAGATTCCGGGAGCTTTCCCCCTGTACTGCATTGCATATTTAAATTGGGACTACGGACGAGATTCCGGGAGCTTTCCCCCTGTACTGCATTGCATATTTAAATTGGGACTACGGACGAGATTCCGGGAGCTTTCCCCCTGTACTGCATTGCATATTTAAATTGGGACTACGGACGAGATTCCGGGAGCTTTCCCCCTGTACTGCATTGCATATTTAAATTGGGACTACGGACGAGATTTCAGGAGCTTTCCCCTGTACTGCATAGCATATTTAAATTGGGACTATGGACGAGATTCCGGGAGCTTTCCCCCTGTAGTTCATTGCATATTTAAGTTGGGACTACGGACGAGATTTCGAGAGCTTTCCCCTGTATTGTATTGCATATTTAAATTGGGACTACAGACGAGATTCCGGGAGCTTTCCCCCTGTATCGCATTGCATACTTGTTACTGTGGTATATGCTGTGCTGAGCTGAGGGCTCCCTGTTATTATTTTTCTTTTAGCTCATTGTTCCTACTGATTTGCCTTAGCTTATTATATCTCTCTGTTCACATTTTATACTGTTTTACTATAAAAATCCAGGAGAGCCTTAACCTGACCTCGTCACTACTCGACTGGGGTTAGGCTTGGCACTTACTGGGTAAAAATTTGTGGTGTACTCATGCCTTTTTCTGCACATGTTTTTCGTGTGTAGATCCAGGTACCCGCGCTCAATTTTGTGGCTAGGGGTCCGAGCAGCAGTTTCTAGGAGACCGAAGGGTAATTCTGCCGTGTCAGCAGAGTCTTTCGAGTCACCTTCTACTCCAGACTTAGATAGATTTTTCATGTAAATTTTACTTACGTTGTATAGAGCTATTTTGAGACAGAGCTTGTGACTAAAGTTTCTGCTTTTTGGAAAGTTGTATTTTGTACTCGCCAAGTGGCGATGTTTCATTGTAGACTTACTTATTTCGTCTTTATTTTGTTGCTTCTATTTAATATGTGTTTCCGCAATTAGGCTTAACTAGTTGTAGAGACTAGGTGCCGTCATTATTCCTTCGGAGGGGAAATCGGGTCGTGACATGTTGGTATCAGAGAGTCTAGGTTCATAGGAGTCACAAGTCACAAGCCGGTTTATTAGAGTCTCTCGGATTGGTGCGGAGACGTCCGTATCTATCTTTGGGAGGCTATGTAACTATTAAGAACAATCATATTTCTTTGATTTCCTTTTCGTGCGAGTTATTGACATAAAAAATTCTATAATTCTATTCTATTCTTTCCCACAGATGGTGAGGACCCGTACTGGGAGGACCGAAAAATAGGCACCCGAGCCCCCTGCTAAAGCTGCCAGAGGCTGGGGTAGAGGACGACCACGTGGTGCAGCATGAGCACCGGCGAGAGCAGTGGTAGATGAGCCTATGGCAGCCCCAGCTGGAGAGCCACTGGAGGTCCCTATTGCTGCTCCATCCTTGCAGGAGACTTTTGCTCAGTTCATGAGCATCTTCAGTACTCTAGCACATGCTGGACTATTTTCGATAGTTCCCTCTACATCTCAGGCCGGGGAAGGGGCACAGACTCCCGCAGCTCGCACTCCTGAGCAGAGGGGGCAGGTGATTAGGCCCCAGAGTATATTCCTATGCCCCAATGGCTCCAGTTCAGCATGATGCTAGGGCAGCTGCTTTTGAGGCCGGACTCAGACTCGAGAGGTACAAGAAGTACTACCCACCTACTTTCAGCGGACTAGCTTCAGATGGCGCTCTGGGATTTCTTGCGGAGTGTCATCGTATTCTCCGCACTATGGGCATTGTGGAGACCAATGGGGTTTCTTTCACCGCTTTCCATCTGAGGGGAGCGGCATATCAGTGGTGGAGGGCCTATGAGCGGAGTAGTCCGGACGAGGCAACCTCACTCACTTGGACTCAGTTTTCAGAGATGTTTCTGCGAGAGTATGTCCCTCAGAGCCTCAGGGATACTTGGCACGCAAAGTTCGAGCAGTTGCTCCAGTGTACTATGACTGGTATCGGAGTATGCAATCCGTTTCAGCGAGTTAGCTCAGCATGCACAAACCTTGGTTGCCACAGTTAGAGAGCGGGTTCGCCGCTTCATTGAGGGACTCCATCCTAGTATTCAGACCAGTATGGCTAGAGAGTTGGAGATGGATATCACTTACCAGCAGACAGTGAGTATTGCCAGGAGAGTAGAGGGCATGTTCGCCCGGGACAGAGAGGAGAGGGAGGCTAAGAGGTCTCGAGAGATTGGCCATTTTTCAGGAGCTCGTGCACCAGCAACACGTCACGGTAGGGGCTTTGTGGGTCGCCCTATTCATTCAGCCCTTCCAGCAGCCAGCGATATTCCAACTCCTCTTAGATCTCAGGAGTTCTATTATGCACCACCAGTATCCAGTGTGCCTCCAGTTCGAGGTGCTATTTCCGGCTAGCCCAGCAAGCCAACTCCTATTCAGTCTCAGCCGCACCGTCCTCCGAGGGGTTGTTTTGAGTGTGATGACACTCGTCACTTGATTATAGATTGCCCCAGGTCTAGGAGGGGTGCACCTCCACAGTCTTATCAGCCTCCACGTGCTCCGCCGGGTCCTCTGGCTATTCTTCCAGTCCCAGCTGCCACTCCACCTCCTCAGCCAGCTTGAGGTGGGGGTCAGGGAGGTAGAGGTCACCCTAGAGGGGGAGGCCAGGCCAGATACTATGCCCTTCCATCCTGTTCTGAGGCCGTTGCTTCAGATTCAGTCATCACAGGTATTCTCCGTGTCTACCATAGGGATGAATAAGTGTTCTTTGATTCAGGCTTTACGTATTCATATGTGTCCTCTTATTTTGCTCCACATTTGGGGATATCTCGGGATTCTTTGAGTTCCCCTGTCTATGTATCTACTCCTGTGGAGACTCTCTAGTTGTGGACCATATATATCGGTCGTGTTTGATTTCTCTTAGTGGTTTTGAGACCAGGGCTGATTTATTATTACTCAGCATGGTAGATTTCGATGTTATCTTGGGCATGGACTGGTTGTGTCCCCATTATGCTATTCTTGATTGTCATGCTAAAATTGTGCCGCTGGCTATGCCAGTCTTGCCGAGATTTGATTAGAGAGGTACCTTAGAGTATACTCCCCGCAGGGTCATTTCATTCCTTAAGGCTCAACGGATGGTTGAGAAGGGGTGTGATGCGTACTTGGCCTATGTGAGAGATGTCAGTGTTGATACCCCTCTAGTTGAGTCAGTTCCAGTAGTGAGGGACTTTCCTGATGTATTCCCAGCTGATCTTTCGGGTATGCCGCCTGATAGAGATATTGATTTCGGCATTGATTTGTTGCCGAGCACCCAGCCCATTTCTATCTCTCCTTACCATATAGCTCCCCCAGAGTTGAAGGAGTTTAAGGAGCAGTTACAGGAGTTACTTGATAAGGGTTTCATCAGACCTAGTGTATCACCTTGGGGTGCTCCAGTGTTATTTGTGAAGAAAAATGATGGTTCTGTGCATATGTGTATTGATTATCGGTAGTTGAACAAGGTCACCATGAAGAACAGGTATCCTTTGCCTCGCATTGATGATTTATTCGACCAGCTACAGGGTTCCAGGGTATTCTCCAAGATTGACTTGCATTCGAGCTATCATCATTTGAAGATTCGGGAGCCGGATATCCAGAAGACTGCCTTCAGGACCAGATATGGCCACTATGAGTTTCTTGTTATGTCATTTGGGTTGACCAATGCCCCAACAGCTTTTATGCATTTGATGCACTATGTGTTCCGGCCTTATCTTGATTCCTTCGTCATTGTGTTTATTGACGACATCTTGGTGTATTCCCGATCACGAGAAGATCATGAGCAACATTTGAGGACTGTGCTTCAGACTTTGAGGGAGAACAGATTGTATGCTAAATTCTCTAAATATGAGTTCTGGCTTGACTCAGTGGAATTCTTGGGCCACATGGTGTCTTGGGATGGGATTCAGGTAGATCCGAAGAAGGTGGAGGCTGTGCAGAGTTGTCCTAGGACATCATCAGCTACAGAGATCTGCAGTTTCCTTGGTTTGGCTGGGTACTATCGCCGTTTTGTGGAGGGATTTTCATCTATTGCAGCACCGATGACCAGTTTGACTCAAAAGGTTGCTCCGTTCAGATGGACTGAGGAGTGTGAGGAGAGCTTTCATAAGCTCAAGACAACCCTAACTTCAGCTCCAGTATTGGTATTGCCTTCGGGTTCAAGGTCCTATACCGTCTATTGTGATGCTTCGAGGATTGGCCTCGGAGCGGTGTTGATGCAGGGTGGTAGGGTGATTGCCTACACATCGAGACAGCTGAAGTGCATGAGAAGAACTATCTAGTTCATGATCTTAAGTTGGCAGCGATTGTTCACGCCTTGAAGATATGACGTCATTATTTATACGGTGTTCCCTATGAGATTTTCTCTGATCACCGGAATTTTCAGCACATATTCAAGCAGAAAGACCTCAATTAGCGCCAGCGAAGATGGTTGGAGTTGCTAAAGGACTATGACATCACTATATTATACCACCCGGGGAAGGCCAGTGTGGTGGCCGACGCCTTGAGTCGCCGGGTGGAGAGTTTGGGGAGTTTGGCATATCTTCTGGCAGTTGAGAGGCCCTTAGCCTTAGATATTCAATCCTTAGCCAGTCAGTTCATGCGGTTGAATCTTTCAGAGCCTTGCCGGGTTTTAGCTTGTGTGGTGGCTCGGTCTTCTCTTTATGACCGCATTCGAGAGCGCCAGTATGATGATCCCCACCTTCTGGTTCTTTAGGACAGGGTTCAGCGAGGTGACACCAGGGATATGACTATAGGAGATGACGGTGTGATGAGGATGCATGGTTGGATCTATGTGCCCAATGTGGATGGGCATCGAGAGTTAATTCTTGAGGAGGCCCATAGATCGCGGTATTCCATTCATCCGGTACCGCGAAGATGTACCAGGATCTGAGACAATACTATTGGTGGAGAAGGATGAAGAGGGATATACTAGAGTTTCTGGCCAAGTGTCTCAACTGTCAGAAAGTCAAGTATGAGCATCAGAGACCATGAGGGTTACTTCAGCAGATTGAGCTTCCAGAGTGGAAGTGGGAGCGGATCACCATGGACTTCGTGGTTGAACTTCCTGGGACTTTGAAGAAGTTTGATGCTATTTGGGTGATTGTGGATCAGCTGACCAAGTCAGCCCATTTCATTCCGGTGTTGACTACATACTCCTCCGAGAGGTTGGCGGAGATTTATATCAGGGAGATTGTTCGCCTCCACGGTATTCCTGTATCTCTCATTTCAGATAGAGGTACACATTTTACTTCACGGTTCTGGAGAGCTGTTCAGCAGGAGCTAGGCACCAGGGTAGAGTTGAGTACAACCTTTCACCCTCAGACAAACGGGCAGTCCGAGTGCAGGATTCAGATTCTTGAGGATATGCTCTGTGCCTGTGTGATGGATTTTGGAGGGTCATGGGACTGATACTTTCCACTTGCAGAGTTTGCTTATAGTAAAAGCTACTAGTCTAGCATTCAGATGGCGCCGTATGAGGCTTTGTATGGTAGACGGTGCCGGTCCTAGTGGGATGGTTTGAGCGGGGTGAGGCCCGATTATTGGGTACAGATTTGGTCCAGGACCCCCTGGACAAGGTGAAGGTGATTCAGGAGAGACTTCGTGCAGCTCAGTCTAGGCAGAAGATTTATGTGGACCGGAAGGTTCGTGATTTGACATTTTTGGCTGGTGATCGGGTTTTTCTTCGGGTATCGCATATGAAGGGCGTCATGAGGTTCGGGAAGAAGGGTAAGCTGAGTCCGAGATTTATTCACCCTTTTGAGGTGTTGTGACGTGTTGGGGAGGTTGCTTATGAGCTAGCCCTGCCTCCTAACCTAGCAGGAATTCATCCAGTATTCCACGTCTCCATGCTCCAAAAGTATCACGGTGACCCGACTCATGTTTTGGATTTTAGTTCAGTCCAGTTGGACAAGGATTTATCATATGTTGAGGAGCTAGTAGCTATATTGGATAGACAGGTCAGAAAGCTCAGGTCAAAGGATATTGCGTCAGTAAAAGTTCAGTGGAGGGGTCAGCTGGTCGAGGAGGCGACTTGGGAGACTGAGCAGGATATGCGCAGTCAGTACCCTCATCTTTCACAGCTTCAGGTATCTCTCTATACTCGTTTGAGGACGAACGGTTTTCTTAAGAGGAGTAGAATGTAACGACCCGGTAGGTCGTTCTGAGAGTTAGCGTCCCGATCCCCTAATAACTGCTTTCCCCATGTCTATTTATGCTTTGGGGACTTGTTGGAATGTTGAGTGGTGAAATTCGGAGAGTTTGTTTGGCCACATAGTCCTTATATGTGAGTTTAAGCTTTAGAAATTGGACCATAGTTGGAATTGTGGGAAGACGGGTCCGAAATGGTATTTCATCGACTCCGTTAGCTCCGTTAGGTTATTTCGGAGTTAGGAGCATTTCTGGAATGTGCTTCCGAGGTCTGTAGTAGATTTAGGCTTGAATGGGTGAAAGTTAGAATTTCGGCGATTTCGGCCGATAGTGGAATTTTGATATCGGGCTCGGAATGGAATTCTGAGAGTGGCTGTAGGTCCGTTGCATCATTTTTGACCTTTGTCTAAAATTTGAGGTCATTCGAACTAGTTTTGAGGTATTTCGGCATCAGTTGTAGAGTTTGGAAATTTCATAAGTTCTTAGGCTTGAATCCATGTAGAATTGGTGATTTTGGTGTTATGTGATGTGTTTTGGAGGCTTGACCAAGTTTGGATAAGGTATTAGGACTGGTTGGTAAGTTTGGTTGAGGTTCCGGGGGCCTCGATGATGTTTCGGATGCTCAACGGGTGATTTTGGAACATGGGAAACAACTGAACCATTTCTGGTTCTGGTGTCTCGCACCTGCGATGGAATTTCCGCAGGTGCGGAAGAGGGGCACGCAGGTGCGGGCTTGGTCAAGTAAACTAGATCTCGCAGGTGCGGTTGTGGTTCCGCAGGTGCGGAGTCGCAGATGCGGCCAATTGACCGCAGGTGCGGCCCCAGGCCTTTTAGTGGGTTTTCGCACATGTGATGGATTTTTCGCAGGTGGGGGACTGCAGCTGCGGTACAAGGGGCGCATGTGCGGAAATCGCTGGGCAGTTTATATTAAATTTGGGGGCTTGAATTTCATAACTTCTAAAAATAATTTGGAGCTCAGGTGTAGGCGATTTGGAGTGAGTTTTGAGGAAAAGCTTCATAGGTAACAATTCCTAACCCTATTTCCTTTGAATATCATTAATCTATAGCTATTTCTTCCATGCAATCAAGGGATTTAGGTGAAAAATCATGCAAATGGGAAGAAGTTCTCCCAAATAGGAAATCCGAGAATTTATTAGGATGTTGTCGTAGATTTTCAATGATTCTTGTTCGAGTGAGTTCGTGAGAGAATGGGTGTTCTAAATTTGTAACTTTCATTCGATTCCGAGACGTGGGCCCGGGGGACTTTTTGGGCGATTTTCCTAATTTCGCGTATTAGCCTCAAACTTATAAGCTATTTTGATTCCTTAAAGTGATATTTACGTTATGCAATCGAATTTAATAGATTTGGGCCATTCGGAGTCGGATACTCGTGGCAAGAGCCTGGTTTTGAGTTGAGTAGCGCAGTCGAGGTAAGTGGCTTGCCTAACTCTGTGTTGGGGACTTCCCCTAGGCTATTTTAATACTGTTTTATGTGGTTTGGACGCAGTGTGCGTGAGGTAACGAGTACGTACACAGACCATTGTTGCTAAAACTCCATTCTTCCCTCCATGACTTAAATCATTTCACTCCTATTTCACTGATTCATGTATCGCTATGTAGTTTAGATTAGGAAATAGCATGCCTACCTATTTTACTTGAATTTTCCCTAGTTATTACTATGTGTACCATGTTTAGGTAGTTTTATCCATATTTTTGCCTGTGATTTTTCCTGAACTATTTTAAATAAAAATTGTATTTGGTATTTTTACTGCATTGCATATTCAAATTGGGACTACAGACGAGGTTCCAGGAGCTTTCCTCCTGTACTGCATTGCATATTTAAATTGGGACTACGGACGAGATTCCGGGAGCTTTCCCCCTGTACTGCATTGCATATTTAAATTGGGACTACGGACGAGATTTCAGGAGCTTTCCCCCTGTACTGCATAGCATACTTAAATTGGGACTACAGACGATATTCCGGGAGCTTTCCCCCTATACTGCATTGCATATTTAAATTGGGACTACGGACGAGATTCCGGGAGCTTTCCCCCTGTACTGCATTGCATACTTGTTACTGTGATATATGTTGTGCTGAGCCGAGGGCTCTCTCTTATTATTTTTCTTTTAGATCATTGTTCCTACTGATTTGCTTTAGCTTATATATCTCTCTGTTCACATTTTATACTGTTTTACTATAAAAATCCAGTAGAGCCTTAACTTGACCTCGTCACTACTCGACTGGGCACTCGACTGTTTTACTTAGGCTTGGCACTTATTGGGTACCAATTTGTGGTGTACTCATGCCCTTTCCCGCACATGTTTTTTTTGTGCAGATCCAGGTACCAGCGCTCAGTTTCGTGGCTAGGGGTCCGAGCAGCAGCTTCTAGGAGACCGAAAGGTAATTCTGCCGCGTCCGCAGAGTCCTTCGAGTCACCTTCCACTCCAGACTTAGATAGATTTTTCTTGTAAATCCCCTTACATTGTATAGAGATATTTTGAGATAGAGCTTGTGACTAAAGTGATATTTCGGGTTTTGGGAAGTTATATTTTGTACGACCCAAGTGGCGATGTTTCATTGTAGACTTACTTATTTCGTCTTTATTTTATTGATTCTATTTAATATGTGTTTCCACAATTAGGCTTACCTAGTCGTAGAGACTAGGTTCCATCACGATGCCTTCGGAGGGGAAATCGGGTCGTGACACTTTGGCATATTTTCGCATCATCAATGACTCTTACTCACCTTGCGGTAATCCTTATGTACCAAGGATAACAAAATTCCTCACCCGCAATGGTGGCACTTAGTGTAATTGGCACATATAGTCCCTTAAGATTAACTTTGCTCACATTGTTTGCTTTAGGGAAGCGTTTTCCTAAATGACCATCCTTTGAATTCGTCATGGATCTTTTTCTGTTGTCCATTTTATTATTGCCGGGACGCAATCTGAAATTCTCATGATGCTGACTATTATCGAATCACTCAGTTCCTAATTCACATTTAGTTTATCTTGTTCACCAGCCCGTACTGATTTCTATTATTATGGGGTCTAACTTTTCCTTCTATTAATCACGTTAGAGTCGCAAACTTATTTCTCGGAATGAGGACGTGACTGTATGGCCTATATTCTTTTGTTGTCTTAAGGCCCATCACCCCTCGTCTATTTCTTAATTTGAATATAGATTTTGTAATACTGTCATCGTTTTGACCTACCGTTGTCATCCAGGTCTCATATCTTACTCTTAATGCTTCATTAACTCTCTTCTTATTTCCTGCTAACATTTCTGTCTATTACTTTATTCTAAAACTTTCAACAAGATATTCTTTCGCTTTTAGCTCTCCTTGCTTCATTCATCGATTCTTCGGGTTGCTTAACCCCCTCGCTCTACTAGGGACAAGAATTACACTAAGGTAATATTTATCCCTTCCAGGCTTTCAGTGCCTATCTTCAGAATTTTGTTGATCACGCTAGTATTCTCATCTAGTTGTAATATTATAGAGTGCACCTCCTGGGTGTCTCACAAGGAGATCTATTAGAACCTTTGGGATATCCTTCGGAAATATAAACTTACGCAAACCATCCATTCCTCATTTTGGGTTACTCTAACCCCAGACGGATCCTACTATCCTGTCCTTCTCTTAAACCATATCTGTTAGCTCCCATAGGGTATGACTGAGATAGGTGTAGCCAATTTTACGTACATCTATTACTGTTGAAGGTAATTCAAAATGCTTATATCTCCCTTCCTGAATGGTAAATAATGATAATATTTATTAATTGGGTACCTTGTACCCTTCTTCACCTTGCTTATTTTACTTGCTGCAACTTGTGTCTAACTTCTGATTCCGTTATTCCTTTTTACCGCAAGAGTGGATATGTAATTTTCTTCCCCTAAAAGATCCTTATCAAGAATCGAGCACCTTTTAGTACACACATGATCTGCTGAGGACCTCACATTTACTCATCATAAGAAAGATTCAAAATCGAATTCCTCCAATTCAACACTTCCACAAATATATCTCTTATCGATCATCTTTCTGAATGTATGCATCGTCTTATTATGAATATAATAGAAGTTTGAAATTTGAATTCTTATAAGTGAGCTCTACTACACGATTTAGAGTAAGAAGAAAGAGTGTCAGTCCTAAATGCCCTGTCGCCTCCTGCTTATAAGCATGGTGCACGACACACCCATAAACAAGACTTTACTAGACACGGCTTGTAGACTTCCTAGAATAGAACTGCTGTGATACCACTTTTGTCATGACCCAAACCTATGGGCCACGACGGGCACCCGATACCTTAATCAACCGAGTACCAACACAACGTATCTTTCGTATCATCTTATAATAGGTAAGTGAACCGGAGTAAAGCATGAGGGAATACAAACTTATATATTAGACATACTGGCCTATAAGATCAAAATAACCATTCGTACATTAAACATAGGCCGACGAGGCCATACAAGCTTTTGTATACATGACATCTGTCTACAAGCCTCTAAGAGTACATACTTAACTTAAAGGTCGGGACAGAGCCCTGACATACCAAACAATACACATCTAAATCATACTGACCAAACGATCAACTCCGAAGAGCTGATAGCCTACTTGGAGGTCTCTCGACCTGTCTATCGGGACCTGCGGGCATGAACCCAGCATCCCTAGGAAAAGGGACGTCAGTATGAATAATGTACCGAGTATGTAAGGCACATAAATAAGTACATAAAAGATATGGAAGAAATATAGAACAAATGACTCAACTTGTAAGTCTGGATAACTTTGTAAATCATGAAATAATCATGGTGTCATGCATATGCGTATGAATGTCATGTCGTGCATAGTTACATGTTTCATAAAATCACCAAGCCTCTGAGGGCATCCCATCATATCATCTCGGCCATTGTGGACAAATCATCAACGTATACCAGCTGATCAGGTGGTGGTGCGTATATAACGCCATAACCTTTCCCATATCCCATATACATACATATATATATATATATATATATATATATATATATATACACACGTATATAATTCCATATGGTCATGGGTCAATTTACATGTATAAATGCATGAAATGTATAAGAAATATGTTAATAAGATTTTCTCGGAATGCCACAAAATCAATATGCCTTTCGGATAAACTTTATCAAATATGTATTTTTCCGAGACCCATGAACAGAAGATATAATAATAACTCACATGGAGAATCAATAATATAGACACCCTTAGTATTTCTATGAATAGAGTCATTTATGGAAGTTGCATATTTTGCTCGTTTCATTTGTATTATTTGGATCATGCCAAAAAGAAAGAAGGTATAACCTTAACATACCTGAGACGATTTTCTTGACAATTCCTCTAACACACGTCAATTGCGACAACACGTAACGATGGACCGAAGTAGGAAAAATTCGTATGATATTCTTGAGAAAGATTGTACCTTGATTCCTTATAATTGCATCTCACGATACTGTAGCGTTATGAAATTTCATATGAATTCGTTTGGGAATTCATCCGATACTTACTTAGCACATACATCTCTTATAATTGTGAGGTTATCCAACCTAATTCTTTGAAAATAACACATGAATCTATAGGATTTGATCAGACGCTTCATTTGAATGTGAACTGGACTTTTGGTAATCAAATTGGGAGCTAGCTAGGATACATTGTATTTTCACGTAAGAAAGCAACCAAGGTACTTATGTCCAATTCTCTAAATAAATGAAAACGTGTAATCATGTTGTATCTTGACTCATCATGGAAATTTGCCACATATATAATTAACTTAAGAGTCATAATATCATGATTCTTTTGCTGCCACGTTTTTATGTAATATTTATCCAAATATTTGGATTAATTAGGTAATGTCCCGGTACCTGGTAATTAATCAATTACCCGCATAATCAAAATTATTTCAACTTACTTAAAATACTACTCGCTTTTAACATACCTTGTACACCTTACTATCATGGTCATGTATTACCTTGTATGGTACTGGTCTATAAATATGAGGTATTTTAGCTCGGGCTGTATTTTATCCTAAAATGCCAAACTTCAACGAAACCCATTTTTTCGATTTGCTTACCCTCTCACCTTCAGAATTTACTTATCCCTTCTTTGAAATAGCGTGACACTTATAATACCAAAATAAATCTCATTCCCGAACTTCTGTTGATTAATTTATGATGAAACTTCAACGTATGAAAAAGCGGGACGTAACATCTCATTTTTGATCTTATATCAATTTATTTGTGGCGTACTTCCACGTACAAAACATGGGGTGTAACACAAACCATCCGATGGGCGAACGACATCGCCGACCATACAAAGCCTCAAATGGAGCTCTCTTTATGTTGGACTGATAATTGTTATTATAAGCAAACATGGCCAAAGACAAGTATCTATCCTACTGCTATCCGAAGTCAATCGCACATGATCTGAGCATATCCTCGAAGATCTGAACCGTCCACTTAGACTACACATCGGTCTGCGGATGAAAGGTTGTGCTGAGCTCTACCCGAGTCCCCGACTCACTTTGCACTGCCCTCCAAAAATGCAAAGTAAACTGAGGGCCTCTATCTGATATGACGGAAACAGGCACATCATGCAACCGAGCAATCTCCTGAATGTAAATTTGGCCAATCACTCTGAAGAATACGTAGTCACAACTGGAATGAAGTGTGCCTACTTGGTAACCCTGCCGACAATGACCACAACTACATCAAACTTCCTCAAGGTCCGCGGCAACCTAACTACGAAGTCTATAGTGATCCGCTCCTATTTCCACTCAGGTATAACCATCTAATGGCGTAGGCCACTTGGCTCTGGTGCTCATAATTAACCTACTGGCAATTTAGGCATCATGCTACATACTCAACTATGTCCTTCTTCAACCACCGCTACCAATAATGCTTCCTCAGGTCACGATACATCTTGGTAGCCCCTGGATGAATAGAATACCGAGAACTGTGATCCTCATCTAGAATATTCTCCCTCAATCTATCAACATTAGGAACACATAGACGACCTTGAAGTCGGAGAACACCATCCTCACCGATAGTAACCTCCTTGGCACTACCCCATGGTACCGTCTCCCTAAGAACCAACAAGTGCAGATCGTCGAAATGACGAGCCTTGATATGCTCGAATAATAAACACTAAATGACGACACATGAAGGAAATCGGTTAGGATCTGAAATATCCAACCTCACAAGTCTGCTAGTCAAGGACTGGATGTCCAAAGCTAATGGCCTCTCCTCTGCTGAAATGAATGCCAAACTACCCATACTCTCAGCCTTTCTGCTCAAGGCATCCGCAACCACATTCGCCTTGCCCAGATGATAAAGGATGGTAATATCATAGTCCTTTTGTATCTCAAGCCACCTGCGCTACCTCAAATTGAGATCCCTTTGCTTGAACAAATGTTGCAAGCTGCGATGATCGGTGTAAACCTCACAGGACACCCCATAAATATAATGCCTCCAGATCTTGAGAGCACGAACTACGCGGCCAACTCCAAATTGCGTGGGGGTAATTATTCTCGTGGGGCTTCAACTGGCATGAAGCATATACAATAACTCGCTCCTCCCGCATCAATACACAACCCAAGCCAACGTGTGAAGCATCTCAATACACAGTATACATCCCTGAAGTGAAAGGCAACACAAACACTAGTGCTATGGTCAATGCGGTCTTGAGCTTCTGAAAGCTCTCCTCGCAATCATCGGACCATCGGAACGGAGCACCCTTCTGGGTCAATCTAGTCAAAGGTGCTGTAATGGTTGAGAAGCCCTCCACAAACCAGCGATAATAACGTGCTAACTCCAAGAAGCTCCTAATCTTAGTCAATGTGGTACGACGAGGCCAACTCTGAACGGCCTCGATCTTCCTGGGATCTACCTTAATACCCTCGCTTGAGACCACATGCCCCAAGAATGCCACACAGTCTAACCATTGGAGGAATTAGCATATAGGTTCTATTCTTGCAAGGTCTGAAGCACCACTCTCAAATGCTGCTCGTGATCTTCCATGCCACGCGACTAGATCTATTTGTCATCAATGAAGACACTGGCAAACGAGTCAATATTGGGCTCAACACCCGGTTCATCAAATCTATAAACCACCGGGGCGTTGGTCAAGCCGAAGGACATCACTAGAAACTCATAGTGGCTGTATCTAGTCCGGAAGGCCGTCTTCAGAACATCCGAATCACGACTCTTCAACTAATGATACCCTAATCTCAAGTCGGTCATATAGAACACCCTGGCACCTTGCAACCGGTCAAACAAGTCATCAATACACGACAACGGGTACTTATCTTAATAGTAACTTTGTTCAACTGGTGGTAATCAATGCACATCTACATCATCCCATCCTTATACTTCACGAACAACACCGGTGCACCCCAAGGCGAAACACTCGGTCTGAAGAACCTCTTGCTAGAAACTCCTCAATTTTTTCATTCAAATCCTTTAACTATTTCGGAGCCATGCGGTACGGTGGAATAGAGTTTCGATGGGTACCTGGAGCCAAGTCAATACATAAATTGATATTATGATCTGGTGGCATGCGTGGTAGATTAGAAGAAAACACACCGGAGAACTCCCGGACCACGGACATTGAATCAATCGCCGGAGTCTCTGCAATATTATCCTGAACATAATCTATATAAGCCAAACAACCCTTCTCGACCATGTGTCGAGCCTTTAGAAAAGAGATAACCCGACTAGATGCACTGACAGACGAATCCTTCCACTCTAATCTAGGAAACTCTGGCATCGCCAAGGTAACAGTCTTGGCATGGAAATCGAGGATGACATGATATGGAGACAAATAGTCCATGCCTAGGATGACCTCAAAGTCGGTCATATCGAGTAATAGAAGATCTGCTCTAGTCTCATAACCACCGCTAGTCACGATACGAGACCGATGGATCTGATCCACAATAACAGAATCGCCCACTAGAGTGGAACATAAATAGGAGTACCAAGGAATCACGAGGAACACCCAGAAAATAAGCAAATAGAGTTAAAATATATGAATACGTAGACCCTGGATCAAATAGAACCGATGCATCCCTACCGCAGACAGAAATAATACATGTGATCGCGAATTCTAAGGCTACTGCATCTGGTTTGGCTGGAAAGGCATAGAACTTGGCTGGAGCGCCACCTGATTGGTCTCTACCTCTAGGACGACCCCTGACCACCTACCCCTTGCCTCTAGGCGGCCGAACGACTGGTGTGGAAGCTGGTGATGTAATTATACGCTGCTGACCATACTGTACTGCCTTGCCCAGAAGTCTGGGGCAGAACCTCCTCACATGACTATTATCCCTCACTCGAAACAACCTCTCGGTATGGTAGACTGATGACCTGAAGTGTGACCCTAATAGCCTGAAGGCCTATTGGAGGAACCGTGAATAGTTGGTGGACAGTAGGAGCTCTCTAGAATGGAGCAGAAATAGGGCCGCACTGGATCACCCCGAGGAGGCAGCGATGCTAGATATTTGGGCTTGCTAGATTGACCCCTCGCAAAATGACCTCTTCCCCCAGTCGAAACACCACTGAACCCTCCATAATATCAAAACCTCTTATCCCTCGTCACCTGCTCTCGGGTCCGCTGATGAACACCCCAGGGCCTCCTAGCTATCTCCACAACCAGCTTGTACGAAGTCCCCATATCAACCTCTCGGGCCATAACGGCCTGGATACCAGAGTGAAAACACCCCACGAACCTCCATACTCTCTCTGCACCGGTAGGAAGTATCATAAGTGCATGGCGAGAAAACTCAGAGAATCTTACCTCATAGTCGGTCACCGACATATGGCCCTGCTGGAGCTTCTCAAACTAAAACTGCAATTCTTCCCTTTGAGAGGATGGAATATATCTATCCAGTAAGAGGTGTGTGAACTGTTCCCAAGTCATAAGAGGAGAACTTTCTGGTTTGCACCATCTACGGGCCCTGCCCTCCAGTTGAAAGGTGGTAAAGTCCACCCCGTGGGACTCCAGTATCCTCATGTTGTGTAGTCTATCCTTCAACGATCAATAAAGTTCTGGGGGTCCTCATATCGCTCTCCTCCAAAGATAAAAGTGTAGCCTGGTCCATCTATCCAATAGCTTCTGCGGCTCGCCGGCCGCAGATGGTATGCGCTCAGGTATAGCAGTTGTAATTGGCTGAGCTCCACCAATGGGTAGTGCGCCCGAGGTCTGATATTCGGCAACTGCATGCCTTGGAGCGTGAGAGGTAGGGGTATGTGCTTCCCCTTCCGCCTGAGATGTGGCTGGGTCCGCCTGAAATAAACCAACATGAGTCATAGAGTCCATGAACCGCACCATATGGCCTATGACCTCCTAGAATTCTAGGGCGAACATGAAATCCACTGGGGCCGGCTCCGCTGTAGGAACCTCGCCCTGCTCCTCAACAATAGGATCCTCTACTGGATTCATTATTGGCATAGCTAGAGAAACTCTAGGACGCCCTCGTCCTCTACCACAAGATGGAGCCCTCTCTTAGCCTCTGCCTCGGACCCTAGCAACAGTGGAAACAGCTCCTTCACGGTTGGGAATATATGAATAATAATATTAACACAATAGCTAACAGTGATTAAATGATTCTTTAAGTAATAGTACATTCCAAAAGTCTTCCACTAACACATACTAATTCCAAATAAATTTCAGGCAAATAAATAAATTATAACCTCTCAAATCATAAAAATTAATATCAAGTGAAGTCGGGATCCAAGCACTAACACGCACGATGTATGCCGAGGTCGTACGACCTGATCCAGAATAATGTCTACCCAAAATACATGTATTAAACTCATGTCATATAGAAATTACTTACCTCAAAGTGCTAGGTGAAAACCCCTCTTCAAAGAGCTCCAAAATTGCCAAGAGAAGAAAGAAGTGAGTCAAAGTTGCCTAAGTCTTCGACTTAAATAAACCTCACTGCCCAACGGTTTTCCGCTTCTGCGGGTCCGCTCCTGCGGTCGGTAGTCCGCATTTGTGGAACATGCACGATCCATGCTCATCCGCACCTGTGACCAAATCTCGCATCTGTGAGCCCACTTCTGTGATTCACCTCGCGCACCTGCGACCATGTCAGGCTGCCTCACTCCGCACCTGCGAACTCTTTCATCGCAGAAGTGTGTTCGCTTCTGCGGAAGTCCTTCGCTTCTGCGGACCTCACTAACTCCCTCCCTCTCTACTTATGCGAATGAGATGCCGCACCTGCAGTGTCGCTCTTGCGGCCATTCCCACCGCAGGTACGAACACACTAGACGCCGACCACCTTTAGCTCTTCTCCAAAGAGCAATCAAGTTCTGTCGACCCTCTGAATCCTATACAGGGGCTCCGAGGTCTGGACCAGACATCCAACAAGTTTGTAAACATAAAATGGATTTGCTCGAACCCTCGAAATGCGTAAAACAACATCAAAACAATGAATCGCACCCCAAAACCAATCGAACCAACTTATGAATTTCAAGTTTTTCCAACTTACTCCGAACGCGTCGAATCATACCTAGACTACTCAGAATGATACCAAATTTTGCTTGCAAGTCTTAAATCACAATACTGAACTATTCCCAGGCTTGGAATCCCAAACGGACCCCGATAACATCAAAACCTACTCCAAAAAAAAAATTAAAGAACTTGAAAAACCTTCAATGTGCCAACTTTCAATATTAAACGCCGAAACACTCCCTGGTCATCCTAAATCCGATCCGAACATACGCGTAAGTCCAAAATCATCATACGAACCTATTGGGACCGTCAAATTCCAGTTATGAGGTCGTTTACTACAAATATTGACCCAAGTCAAACTTAACCCTTTCTAGACAATAATAAGGAACTAAGTGTTCAGATTTAAACCCGAACCCTTCTAAACTCGAATTAACCATCCCCGCAAAGATAAAATTGTAAAAGCACATACGGGGAGTCTTATTCAGGGGAACAAGGATCTAGAAAGTAAAATGACCGGTTGGGTCATTACATTATCCATCTTTTTAAACAAACGTTCATCCTCGAACGGGTCTAGAATCGTACCTGGAGTGCCGATTAAGTGTGGATATCTATTGTGCATGTCCTCCTCGGTCTTCCAAGTCACCTCCTCGACTGGTTAACCCCTCCAAGTCACCTTATCTAGCTGAACCGTGCTGTAGTCTAACAAATGGTAACCATCGACATGATACTTCTGGAGCATAGACACGTGAAAAACTAGATGAACTCCCGTATATTCGGTGGAAAAGCAAGATCATAAGCAACCCTCCCAACTCGACTCAACACCTCAAATGGACCTAAAAACCTTGGGCTCAACTTGCCCTTCTTCTCGAACCTCATGATTCCTTCATCGATGAGCCTTCAACAGAACCTTTTTGTCCACCATAAATGGTAAATCACACGCCTTATGTTCCATGTAACTCTTCTCTCTGGACTGTGCTGTGCGAAGTCGCTCCTAAATTAACTTTACCTTTTCCAAGGCATCCCTTACCAAATCAGTACCATATAAGTTAGCCTCGCTATGCTCAAACCATCCGATGGGCGAACGACATTGCCGATCATATTAATCCTCAAATGGAGCCATCTCGATGTTGTAATGATAACTGTTGTTGTAAGAAAACTCGGCCAAAGGCAAAAATCAATACCACTGCCCTCCGAAGTCAATCACATACTCTGAGCGTATCCTCAAAGATCTGAATCGTTCGCTTAGACTGCACGTCGGTCTGCGGATGAAAGGATGTGCTGAGCTTTACCCAAGTTCCTAAGTCACTCTGTACTACCCACCATAAATGCAAACTAAACTGAGGGCCTCTATCCGATATGATGAAACATGGCACACCATGCAACCGAACAATCTCCTGAATGTAAATCTGGGCCAATCTATCCGAAGAATACGTGGTCACAACCGGAATAAAGTGTACCGACTTGGTCAACCTATCGACAATGACCCGAACTATATCAAACTTCCTCAAGGTCCGTGGCAACCTAACTACGAAGTCCATAGTGATGCCTCTCATTTCCGCTCAGGTATAACCATCTGCTGGAGTAGGCCACCTGGCCTTTGATGCTCATACTTAACCTGCTAGAAATTTAGGAACCTTTCTACATACTCAACTATGTCTTTCTTCATCCACTGCCACCGATAATGCTGCCTCAGGCCGTGATACATCTTTGTAGCACCTGGATGAATAAAATACTGGGAACTGTGTGCCTCTTCTAGAATCTTTTCCCTCAATCCATCAACATTAGGAACACATGGACGACCCTAGAGTGACAGAACACCATACTCTCTGATAGTAACCTCCTTGGAACCACCTTGTACTACCGTCTCTCTGAGAACCAAAAAGTGCGGACGAGCTTTGATCTGCTTGAATTGTGAAGACTGGGCGACAAAGCATGCAAGAACTCGACTGGGCTCTAAAATATCCAACCTCACAAGTATATTAGCCAAGGACTGGATGTCAAAAGTCAATTGCCTCTCCTCTACTGAAATGAATGCCAAACTATCCATACTTTCAGACTTTTTGCTCAAGGCATCCGAAACCATATTTGCCTTACCCGGAAGATAAAGGATGGTAATATCATAGTCTTTTAGTAACTCAAGCCACCCGTGATGCCTCAAATTGAGATGCCTCTACTTGAACAAATGATGGAAGTTGCGATGATTGGTCTAAACCTCACAGGACACTCCATAAATATAATGCCTCCAGATCTTAAGAGCATGAACTATCGCAGCAAACTCTGAATCTTACACAAGGTAATACTTCTCTTGGGGCTTCAGCTGACGTAAAGCATATGCAATAATTCGCCCCTCCTGCATCAATACACAACCTAGGCCAATGTGTGAAGCGTCATAATACGCGGTATACATCCTGAACCTGAAGGAAACACTAACACCGGTGCTGAAGTCAATGCGGTCTTGAGCTTCTGAAAGCTCGCCTCGCAATCATCGGACCATAGGAATAGAGCACCCTTCATAGTTAATCTAGTCAAATCTGTTGCAGTAGATGAGAAGCCTTCCACAAACCGACGATAATAACCTGCTAACCCCACGAAGCTCCCGATCTCGGTCACTGTGGTAGGACGGGGCCAAATTTGAACTGCCTTAATCTTCTTGGAGTGTACCTTAATACCCTCGCCTG
Organism: Nicotiana knightiana; assembly: GCA_005239525.1. Classification (NCBI taxonomy): domain Eukaryota; kingdom Viridiplantae; phylum Streptophyta; class Magnoliopsida; order Solanales; family Solanaceae; genus Nicotiana; species Nicotiana knightiana. Next base: position 50,910 of record ML410438.1, read on the forward strand.
ATACAACATGCCCTAAGAGTTCCACAGAATCTAACCAAAACTCACCTTTGGAGAAATAAGCATATAGCTTCCGTTTCCGCAAGTTTTGAAACACCAATCTCAAATGTTGCTCGTGCTCCTCCATGCTATGTGAGTAGATAAAAATGTCATCAATGAAGACAATGACACGAGTCAATATATGACCTGAACACCCGGTTCATCAAATCCATAAATGCCGGGGCGTTAGTCAAATCGAAGGACATCACTAGAAACTCGTAATGGCCATATCTAGTTCGGAAAGTCGTCTTCGGAACATCCAAATCACGAGTCTTCAACTGATGGTATCTCGATCTCAAGTAGATCTTAAAGAACACCCTGGAACCCTGCAACTGATCATTCAAATCATCAATATGTGGCAACATGTACTTGTTCTTAATGGTAACTTTGTTCAACTGGTGGTAATCAATGCACATCTGCATAGTCCCATCTTTCTTCTTAACTAATAACACCGGTGCACCCCAAGGTGACGCACTCGGTCTGACGAACCCCCTTTTCTAGAAACTCCTCAAGCTGTTCTTTCAACTCCTTCAGCTCTTTCATAGCCATACGGTATGGTGGAATAAAGATAGGCTGGGTAACTGGAGACAAATAAATACAGAAATCGATATCACGGTCCGGTGGCATGCCTGGTAGATCTGATAGAAACACATCGGAGAACTCTCGGACCACGGGCACTGAATCTATCATCGGAGTCTCTGTAGTAGTATCTCAAACATAAGATAGATAAGCAAAATAACCCTTCTCGACCACATGTCGAGCCTTCAGAAAAGAGATAACCCGACTAGATGCACTGACAGACGAATCCTTCCACTCCAATCTAGGAAACTCTGGCATCACCAAGGTAACAGTCTTGGCATGGCAATCGAGGATGACATGATTGTGAGCATGTGATTTTTACTCGCCATATCATCATATAAAAATCTCAATAAATCAATTGATTTTATGATTTTTTGCTGATTTTCAGTGATTAATTGTGAAAGATTCGTATTTTTTGGCATATCCATAATTCATCTTTTTTTATTGTTCAAAATTGCATCACTATTATCAAAGAATTATAAAGTTATAATTAAATAAATAATAGACGAGTGATGGTTATTTAATGTAATGTTGTTTTAATAACGAATTACTAAAATTAATAATTGTTATTCATTAAATTATAGATTAATTAGGAATATAAAATTGGTCGTTTTATTCTTGATTAATCTGTAAATAGATGAAAAGTAAGGTCTAAATTAATTACTACATTTTTTGGATTAAATTAGATTTTTAACTTAATTAGATTAATTAGTTTAATTAGTCAAGGAAGTCAAAATCGGACCGGGCCAAGAAATGCCCAGGCCCAATCCCTATACACTCAACCCACCCAAGCCCAAACCCAATCCCTATACACTCAAACAACCCAGGCCCAAACCCCATTACTCGGGCAGCCCTGTCTATTACCCAAAACGACCTCATTTTGTCCCCTCCAAATCCCAGCCATTGGATCGATTTGATCCAACGGCTCCCAAACTCTCCCATATAAACTATATAAGTGTCCAAACTAAACCTCACCCCCTTCATTTCATCAAATCCTCACACCCCCCCTGTCCGTCTCTCTCACATCTCTCTAAACACCAAACCCTAGCCGCCACCATCCGCCTGCCGGTAATCGCCTATCGGTGGCGGATGACCTCCAAACCACCCCAAACTTTCACCCTATGATCCTCTCCTCACCATTAACCCCATCCCACCATCAGTTTCCCCAAAAACCCACCCAAGTCCCTTCGATTTCAGATCTAAGAAAGCAGAAAACCTAGTTTCCTATTACCAGTCGATTCAGAACAACTAATGGTCCAAAGCTACATGAGTCAACAACTCTTGATGAGAGCTATTGATTCATGTGGGTTTGGATCATTTCCAAACCCCGCCGGAATCAGGCCAAACACCCACTGGTATCCCCCCCTTTTTCTTTTTTCTTTTCCTATCTGTTTGTCTTTTCTTGTGTTTTGGTTTCCTTTTCCGATCAAAATCATTACTTTTCAGTTTTTGTTCTCATATGTCACTGTTCCTTTGTTATTGTTTACTTTATTCCTTTCCTTCCTTTTCTTTTTTCCTTCAATTAAGTTTGGTTTAAAAAGTGGCCCCATACACGTTTGAATAGTAGCTGCATTAGGGTTCATGACTGCTCGTTTAGAAATTAGGTGAATACTGTTTCGAAGGTCATTATAAGGCCCTAGTTACTCACTGTTTTCCTTTATGTTTTCTTTTACCTGTTCATGTTTTCCGTTTTTAGTTTAAAGTCCCAAATGCATTTAATTTAGGTTGTTATCACTGTTTCTATATGATTTAACTGTTCAAGTTTAGTAATTTGTATGACCAAGCTTAGCATTAGGTTTTTGTTTAGTTTCCTTTCTCTGCTAATTTCCATACATTTTTATGTTGGTGAATTCTGTCAATAAACAAGCATGAACAACTGATCGATTAAATCCCTGAATTCATATGTTGAAATGCTTGTTAGTAAAACAACCTCTATTAGTTGTTTTGCTCATGTTTTGTTTGAGGTCGTCGTTTGTTTTAGCTTTGATTTTGATGCCTATGTTATTAGTCTCCCTTAGATGTTAACTTCCAATTAATCATAGTTTAAATTGCAACTCTTAGGTTAGATTGGCCTATTCAAGTAACTTAAACAAACTAATTCCCCCTAGGCTCAAGTGAAACTTAAACAAACTTTAATACAAGAAAACTGACTAAGTCTAAACAACTTAGTTAACTCTCATTAATCAACCAAAATCCTAAAGATCAGTTGATAATTAGAAAACTAATCAACGTTGTGATAGGTAATGTCTTTGGTGTTAGTATTTCTCCTGTTAGTGCATGATTGTTTGCTTAAGATTATATGTATATAAATGTGATAAGTACTCATGGTCCTATATTAGGAAACAAGCTGCATTTAGGTGTTGAATCTGACCTTCTCTATGGTCAGATTCCATCAATAAGAATGCAAAAATATGCCTTCGATTGAGTCTCTTTGATCAATAAAGAGATTCAATAAGGAAGTCTCTAGATAGTTTAGGATATTGGAATTAGGGTAGATGAATATGACTTTTTAATAGTCAAATTCACCCCTTAGCAGTGCACAAACATTAGTATGGTTGGCTGAAATTTACCCTTTTTTAAAGGGTATAAAATATGCAATTAAGAAGGGAATCAGAGTGAGGAATCTGAGCCTTTGATTGGTCAGATTTATCCTCTAAAACGCCTAAATGAGCAGGCCTCTATATGGTTTGGAATTATGTTGAATTGACACTAGGGTAGATGAATCTGACTTTCTAATAGTCAAATTCACCCCATTAATAGGGCATAACAGTAGTTTAGCTTTTTGCTGAAAATTATCCTTCAAAGGATATAAATGTGTAATGAGATGCAGCTTTAGGAAAGTGAATCTGAAGTAACAAAATGGTCGGATTCACTCCTCAAAATGCCCATAGTAGTCAAGGTATTTGAATAAATGCTTGCTGAAATCTGTTGCATGACACAAAGATGACTTTTAAAGAGTCTAAACAAAGTAATATCACTGGGTTTGAATCTAACCTTTTCTATGGTTAGATTCAGTCCATAAGAAGGCATGAACATATTTTGTTCTCCTATGGCATCATTAAGGATGAATCTAACTCCCTTTTTGTGACTAGATTCATCTCACAAAAATGCCCAAAGGTCTGTCATTAATACTGTCCAAGTACTCAAACTTTGGACTTATAATTAAAATGCAGGTTTAAGTCTTTGAAGGACATGTTTGCTGGCTTGCACAGGAGCAGCAACTAGTTTTGTTTTTTCCTTCTTTATTTTTCCTATTTAGTAAATCAGTATTACTATGATTCAGGAGTAATGTAATAGTTATAGCATATCTACAGTTTTCTATGTACATTTCGCCTTTTTTTTCCAGTTGTAAATATGGACTGAACTATATAAAATTTATGATCAGTTGTATTCTTCTTAATTCAGAAACGTTTATTACTATAGTAGTTATGGTCCATACATGCAAGGTCACCCGAGCTGGGCGAGACTCGTAAACATAGCCCAATTGAGCCTGGTAGTGTCTGAATTTCAGGCTATGGGGCCTGGAATGTTAGACCCATTAATTGTGTTAAACAATCTATAACCAGTCCTTTTTCTCCTCTGTTGTCAATTAGCGTGAGAAGTGTTTTCATTCATGAAATCCGCTGTAAATCTCTCACTACTGACACAAATGGGTTTTCAAATCAATTATCAAAAAGGTAGAATCTGAAATCTGGATCTTTTCTTAAACTGTCAGCTCTAAATAAAAGCAACCATAGCTTAATTAAGTTTTTTTCTAAGGCTTGTTCTGTCACAAAATTTAAGACAAAATTCCATGTTAGATCCATAAGCTGTATATAAATACTCTTGTTTAGTATATAGGAGTAGATCAAACGGTAAAGAAATCTTGTACATGTAACCTTATATTCACAATTCAAAATTTGCCTTATTTCTTACCATATAGACGTGAGATGTGTTAGTATGTTTGTTCTTAACTATTTTTCGAATCATGTCCAAATGAATTAATTAGGATGGCCTAAAGTGATACAATTTGGGGCTTAAACGAGGCCATAGCCCAAAACATGTTATCTTTAGGCTATTGAACATCATTTTAGGTAATCCTTAGGTAGAATGAACACCTTTACTTTGAAACTTGACAAAAATCGAGTATTACCTCAAATTACCTTAACCTACACTCGGGAGTGGCAACTCATGCCCCCGACCCTCACTCCAAACAACTAATAAAACGCATATAGCAACCACGGGTGCATTTCGTGTGACGTGATTACCATGTGTTCAAAAACAACAAGTGTACGTCATCGTAACTTGTCCAAGATAAATCCATAAAACGTCCTAATTGATTTTAAAACTAAAATGTTCCTCCAAATAGAAAACATAAAGAATAATCAAATATCGCCTCAAATAGGCACTATAAAACCGTCACGACCATAGTCCCGTCTTCTGCGACAACTCATGTCCCCGTCTTCAACTTCAAATTATATTAAAATTGCGTGTTGCAATTACGGGCGCATTTCATGTGGCGTAATTGCAATATGTCCAAAAACAAACAAGTGCACGCCATCGTGACTTGTTTCAAGATAAATTCATAAAAAATTAAAAGCGGCTAAAAATTGGAAAAAGGCTAAAAAGCACAATAGGTTTAAAATATGTAAATAATTAGATAATTAGGCCAAATATTAATAGTTAAGCGACCGTGCTAGAACCACGGAACTCGGGAATGCCTAACACCTTCTTCCGGGTTAACAAAATTCCTTACTCGGATTTCTGGTCGCAGACAAATTAAAACAGAGTCAAAATTTCCTCGGTTTGGGATTTNCCGGGTGGCGACTCTGAAATAAATAAATAAATCCCAAATCCGAATAATGTCACTTTAATTGGAAAAAATCTCTTAATACTCCTTCATCGATCCGGGGGTGGAAAAAGGAGGTGTGACAATGATATGGAGACAACTAATCCATGCCTATGATGACCTCAAAGTCGGTCATATCGAGTAACAGAAGATCCACTCTAGTCTCATAACCATCGCAAGTCACGATATTAGACCGATGGATCCGATCCTCAACAACAGAATCAGCCATTGGAGTGGACACATAAATAGAACTACCAAGGACTCACGAGGAGCACCCAGAAAATGAGCAAACAGAGTTGAAACATATGAATTAGTAGACCCTGGATCAAATAGTACCAAAGCAACCCTACCGCAAGCATAAATAATACTTGTGATCACGACATTGGAGGCTACTGCACCTGGTCTGGCTGGAAAGGCATAGAACCTGGATCGCCACCTAACTCACTACAACAAAAAGGGACTTTAGGAGCAATAACAATAGCCGGTATATCATTTCTCGGCAATTGATGTTTAGCCGCTGAAGCCAGGATCGGTAAAGCCTTCAACGACATTTCTCTCAAAAGCTGGTAAATGGTATGACTTATTGCCGCTAAAACTCATTTGCTTTAAGGGCAAATATTTGCAGCAATTATGATGGCTGCTAAACCCACTCTAAAAACGGCTAATAATGCTCCTTTAATGTCTATTTTATAGCTGCTAAAGTAAGAATAATTGTTGCTAAAATTTCATACCTTTACTGGATTGTGTTGTGGAAATTAGAGTGGCAACAACATCTCTTCTAAAAACATATTATTATGCTCTTTTACCGTCCATTTTAATTTCTAGTAAATTTAATAAAATTGCCGTTAAAAGTCATCTTTAATAGCATATAATGGCTACAATAATCCTGTATAAACATCTTAATTTTCCCTTTTATCGTCCATTTTATAGTCGGTATATCTTGTTAAATTGGCGCTAAAAGTCATAAGCTATAGTGATAAGTTTAGCCACCATTAATAATAGCTACTACATTCGATCAAAAAATAATGCAAATAACAAAACATATCAATATTAATTCATCAAACCATAATATATCTCGTTAAATCTTAACAAAAAAAAAGTAATTACTTCCAAAATATTAATATCCCAGTAACTTAAAAAATAAACTTAAATTATTTGAACTAAATAGCAAATGTCATTATATAACTAATCCTAACGAATAACAACATTCAAATAATTTCTGCAACTCTTCTTCATATTGAAATCTTCCACCTACTAAATTATCGAACATCAGACTATATGATCTGAAATTATAAAATAACTATGTCAATAGATGAAATACAATAATTCTCAATTCCATGCTAGTTGGAGCTTGCTTGAAATTATTATTAGATAAGTCAATTCTTCCATATAGTAAAAGAGAACACACAATGCTCATGCAATGTTGGGAAGAGAAATTCCATTAATAGTGAACTGACCGAGACAGTGTCAAGAGCAACTACATCATACTGCAGGGGACAACCAAATTAAAGACAAATCAACATCTTTTATTCATATAAAAGAATTAAGCAAACACTATCCATCTCAAATTTAACTATAATTAGATCATACAAATTCCTACATTGTAATTCTCAAACTAGACCACCGCACATGGAGTACCTTAAAATTTAGTCGAACTATTATCTTGCACTGGTTTTATCAAAGATTTAGGCTGGCTGGTCCCAGCTTCTGAACGCTTGTTCTAAATGATCACCAGTCAAAATCATTACTATTGCAAGACTAAACATTTATCATAGGAAGAGAAAAAAAGGGAAGACCATCAACTTGGAGGGTTAGACAGTACCAATACATAACATAACATGTTAGTATAGTACAACAAATGCAACTTATGTAAACAGAAAAACTTATTCGACCCGAGACACGTACCAATTTCAGATTTCTTTACTTGGCTTTAAAATATATTGGTATCATGAGGTAGGCTACCTACTAGTTCGGCTTCTTCACAACATGTCAAGTATCTGAATCGCCTCTAACATGCAGACAACCCTCCCATGACTAATGACTTACTGACTGAAAATTACAGCTACCTCCAGCTTTCCAGATCAAAGGGCGCCTATTTTTCTATCCAGATAAGTAGGTTTGTTGACAAGATCAAGTATATCGAGATGGTTATTATTAAGTAATTGTCTAATGCACAGCACCATCAGACCACCAATCCGGGCAGTGGAAAGATAAGTTATCACAACTGTGAACTCACTATATGTTAAATACTAATCTACACAAGTTCATGAACTTTCTATGCCTAAGATCAGATGCCACACTGAGGCAACTTGTTACTTGGAAGCAACACATACTTGAGTAGAATATTCAGATAATTGCTTCAAGGCCAAATAATTCCTTTAGTGCTATTGAATGTAGTCATGCACTGTCACTGTATGGCCAATGACTGCTACGTCTCGTAGGTCGTTCACAATTGGAATTTTTAATGGTATCTAAATCTTAAAAGAAGTTCAAAAAATGAGTTTCAACTATTGATTATTGACTGACTTTTTTTGAATCAATAATAAGTATATACTACATGAAATATGCATGTAATTTACATTTTTATCTACTTGTGGTAGAAAGGTTGCTTCCTTACAAATATGGTAGACAATGGTGGAAGGGGAGTTACTGGTACACGGATTAATAAGTAAGAAGACAAATTCAATCTATAAAAGCAGACGAAAACACTAGTTCACTAAAATATGATCATCGTCATTGGGTTGGTTTTATCATTTGTCAAATGGTATCTCACGACCCAAAATCTATTAAGGTCGTGATGGTGCCAGACACCATCGTCAGACAAGCCAATTATTAATTAGTTAAGCTAAATTTCTGTTTTAGCCTTTTTTGAAATCATTACCTTTCACTTTACTACATGATAACTGAATAAAATCCGCTAAGTAAATACGACAGTTTAATCTTCCATTTTTATAAAATACATCCCAAACACATCCCAGAACCCGGTGTCACAAGTGCATGAGCTATTTCTAAGAATTTTACAGTTACTACAAAGCTTGTCGAAATACAATTGGACAAGGAAATTAAAATAAAGTAATACAATACGAGGGAGACTCTGTCAGCTGCGGATCGCCTCCGGATGATGCAGCTCGCCTAAGTCTCCAAACCAGCCACATCACTATGAAGGTACCTGTGCAATAAAAATGCACATCAAGTGTAGCATGAGTACGAAAACAACGTGTACTCAGTAAGTATCCCGCCTAACCTCAAAGAGGTAGTGACGAGAGGTCGTATTAGACACTTACTAGAAGTCAATTTAGTATAATCGAATGAGACACTAAGCATGAATGTCATAGGCAGTTTATTTAAATCAGGAATAGATAATATCAACTCCTTCCACATTTAACACTTTAAATCTTCGTCATTTCAGTTGACAATTTAAATAATAATAATAAGGGATAAGAAGCATCAGACTTATTTCACATTTTACACATCAATTCTTCTTCTTCTTAACTGGTCATTAAAAATGTCACGACCCAAATCCCAATTTAGGTCGCGATGGCCCAACTTTGATGTCAGGCAAGCCAACCTTAATTTACTAGTGATCCATTTTTAATTTATAAAACAATTTCCCATACTTGAGAGGTTTTCTTTTAGATTTCATATTTCGAAGTAAACAAGTGACTTAGACAGCCAAAAGTGAGTAATTAATATAGTAATCACCACCAATAGAAACGAGTATGGCAGGATAGAATATCCACTACGTGGCATGCTAGGAACTGGCGTCACAGGTATACGGGCATCTAATAGAAACGAGTATCCAAAAGAAATTACAAGTTTTCCCTACTGACTGATGAAAAGTAATATAGACATAGCAAAAGAAAAGAGGAACTCTAAGGTGCTTCCAGAGAGATACGTCAAGGAAAGCAGCTCACCGAGAAGTCCACGCCAAATATACGTCAGGGACGAGCTCCATATGAATGCCCAGATGCACCTGCCTCAGAGTCTGTACAATTAAGTACAGAAGCGTAGCATGAGTACATAAACAGATATGTACCCAGTGAGTATCCCGTCTAATCTCGAAGAAGTAGTGACGAGAGCTAGACGTGATACTTACTAGGGTCAAAATTTTGAATAACATAATTTAATATGGACTAGGAAGGCATAACAGTCGTAGCAATCAAAAAGACATAAAATATCAAGTATAATTGTAATTACCTTTGCATGTCAAATTTCACTAGCATATAATGCACTAAATTCCCTTTTTCACATGAATTAGGTTATAAAATTACAACAAGACTCCCAGTAAATCATATGGCACATAATAGGCCGAAAGCGTACGCCCGAAGCGTCGCGAAAATAAATGTGCACTGCCGAGGGTCGAACGGCTCGAACCATAGATGCATCTATTAACCCGCTCATGAATCAAACATGCGACGTGGTTGACATAATAGTAGGGCTATCCCGCTCACGAATCATACATGCGATGCGGGTGCCGTATACATACACATAAACTTTTTAATATTTAGGGATTTAACAGAGATTGTATGTAAAAGCAAGAAATTAAGCATTATGATTTTTGAACATCACTTCCTAATACTCTCATACCAATGCAAGGATAATGAAACTCAAATACATTTAGGGACACATGTAAGGCACATAAAAGCATACTTGTGAGTCCTAGAACTACCCAACATAGCATAGTAGTAGCTACGCACGGACTCTCGTCACTTCGTGCGTACGTAGCCCCCGCAATTAAGGACATGCAATTGTTTATAATTACCTATGGGGACAATTCCCTCTTACAAGGTTCGAAAGGAGACTCACCTCGTGTAGCACTTACTTTCCGGGTCAAGAACGCGCCCGAACCTCCAAACTAGTCTCTCAAGGACTCGAAACTAGTCAAATATTGTATACATGAATTAATCTATGCTCAAAAGCATGAAAGTTACCTAATTAAGTAGTTATTTCAACCTACTTTGAAAAATCCCAAAAATACACCCCGGGCCCACATGCTCGTATTCCGGAAATTCTTGAAGGAAACACTTACCCATATCCTAAGGATCATTAATATATGATTTTTGTATGATTTCATAGCTAGTTTAGTGGGTAATTTCCCAAATTTCATAAAGCCCTAGGTTTTTACTCTAACCCTTGATTTTCACTAATTAGGAGGTTAATCTACCTAGGATTTCATGTATTAAACTAATAGTAGAGTAGAAATCACTTACCTTTCAGTAGCTAGGTCGTTTGGCCCTTTTCCAAGCTCTCAAGGTCGACTATGGAGGAAGAAATGGGTGAAAAAAGATTCTGTCTCGAGTTTTAAAGAACCCACTGCCTACAAAGGTTTTGCACCTGCGGCTCAAGGACCGCACCTGCGGAAGAGGGGCAAGGGGACTGGGCTCGCACCTGCGGCTCCGCTCCTGCGGATATTGTCCGCACCTGCGAGAAATGGGCAGCTTCACCTGAAGCCGCACTTGGGAGGCAAGGACCGCAGGAGAGGTCTCGCACCTGCGACTGGGCAACCGCACCTGCGGTCACACCAGGTCAGGTGCACCAGCAACTGCTTCAGCTGGTTTTTGGCCTCGTTTGGTGCCCGAGAGGCACCTGGGCCCTCGGGCCCCCGTCCAAATATATTAACAAGTCCCAAATCATAATACGGACTTTCTCGAGCCTTCAGAACACCCAAAACGACGCGAAAACTCAAAATCACACCTCAAAACCCCTAGAATCAAACTTAGAAACTTTAAGTTTCTTGAATTTGATAACAATGCACCGCATTGACCTGTACTACTCGGAATGACACCAAAATTTGCAAGAAATTCATATATGACATAACAGATATATTCCCGGTCTCGGAATTCCGTTTGGACCTCGATAACACAAAAACACGTCCCAAACCACAATATGAACCTAAGGAAGCTCTTATTTCGCCATTGGGCGCCGAAACGCTCCCGGGTCATCCAAAACCCATTTCGAACATATGCCCAAGTCCGAAATCATCATACGAAGCTACCGGAACCGTTGAAACTCGATTCAAAGGTCGTTTACTCAAAATGTTGACCGATGTCAAACTTGGCCTTAAAGGCCAACCTTAAGGAACCAAGTGTTCTTATATCACTCTAAACGCTTCCGTATCCCGAACTGTCACGACCCAAAATCCCTAAGGTCGTGATGGCGCCGAAAATCAATGTCTGGCAAGCCAAAATAGTTAATTAATTAAAATAATTCTCCGGTTTTAATATTTATGAAAACATTTCCTTTCACTTTATTACATATTAAGCAAATAAAAATCTGTTAATTCAAAAAAATGGTTTGAATACTACACTTTAGCAATATATCCCAACACATCCCAGAACCCGGTGTCACAAGTACATGAGCAATTTCTAAGAATTTTACAATTTCTACAAAGCTTGTCCGAAATACAAGTGGACAAAGAAATTTAAAATAAAGTAATACAGTATGAGGGAGACTCTGTCAGCTGCGGATCACCTCCGAATGATGTAGCTTGCCTAAGTGTCACGCCCCAAAATCGAGGGACGAGACCGACGCCTAACCGAATGAATCCGGTCAAGCGAACCTGATTTTCCTTTCCTACCCAACGCATTTCCCCGTGTTTATAGCATACATTATTTATGTGAAACAATGAGATAAGCTTAAAAGTGTATGATTACCACTATAAATCCAATTTTTCTCATTTTACATTATTATACTAGATTTCCCAAAACATACATAATAGATACGACACTTCCCAATACGGACCACGATTATGAGCAAATACAACCACTGCCCAAAACATATATATACACCCACATAGTGTCTACGAAGCCTCTAAGAGTACTAGGAGTTATACAATATTTGCCGGCAACAAGGCCCCGACTATACCTTACAATACACAATAAACTCAAAAGAAAGTGGCATGAACCACACATGGCCCCAAGAGGAAGTGGGGCTCACCAGTACAACTGAAAAGGATGAGGAGAAGGCACCACTAACGACGAGCTGAGCTACCTACTATGGACCCACCTACATCCATATAAAAGATGTAGTGCCCCCGGCAAAAGGGACGTTAGTACTGTGGAATAGTACTAGTATGTATGAACAAACTTTATCCCAAGTAAAATAAAAAAATACACAAATAAGAGACAGTAATAGAACCAATCAATCAATGCACGTGGAAAGAAACAACCAAAATCAACAAGTTTCACAATCTCTCCTTTTCCTCTTTCAACATCACAATATTCAAGAGTTTCATAGATTTTCATTTCAATAGTGATGATGATCACATTCCATCCTTATTACCTTGGCCACCCTTATTACCTCGGCCACCCTTATCACCACAACCCATAAATCTTATTACTTTGTGTTGCGGCGCGCAACCCGACCCTGCGTGACAATTTAATCCATCCTTATCACCACAACCCACACCTTATTACTTCGTGTTGCGGCGCACAACCCGACTCCGCCTGACAATTTAAAGTCATAACAACAACCACAACCAATTACATCCTAAGAATCATCATTTTAAGGAACACAAGTTCACGCCCACAATTCATATATTTGGACCCAAGGCACAATAATTCTCCCCAAGTAGTAATTCATATACAAGGCATTGCCATAATTGTTCAACTCATTCACATCATTTCACAATACACTTTTTCATTACTTACCACGCACGATTTTTAGCCATTATATACATTCCCACACTTGGCATATTAACCTTCTTTCATTCATTAACACATACTTTCATATAGATACCCTGGAGCATTTACGAGCTTTGCATATAATAAGATAGGAACATCAAAACATTTTTCACAATCTCATATAGCAAGATAGTATGGAAATAAACTAGGACAATCAGAGAATATAATCTTACGTCTCAACACATTTGAACAATCAATTCACATATTTTCAAACAAGGTACACATACCGTATGCTCGGACCCAACAAGAGGATTCTACAAAGGTTAAAGTTAGCCATACATACCTCAAAGAGCTTTTCCTTAGGTTTATACAATACACCAACACCTCTAGCCATAACAATCTATAAGGAGATAGCGGAAATCGATTAATAATTAGAAAGATTACCCATGGTATAACTCTATTAGGAATTTCATCAAACATCTAGCATGTGAAGTAGACTACAAGGTTTAGAAATGGCAATCTCTTCTTCCTTCACCCAATTTTTTTTTAACATGAACTACCCAAATTAGTTCTTTAATAGCACATACTACAACTTAGTCCCACATGCATGGCCTATTTCTAACCCTCACAACATATTTGAACACTTAACTTCTTGCATGAAATTTTTGGAAGTAGAACTTACCCGGATGGAAGGCAATCTATGGGTTATCTTTCTTGATTCTTGAAGACTTGAGCAAGATTTGGATGATTATGAAGTTAGGCCCCTTCTTTATCTCTCTATATGCTCTCATCTCTCTATAAAATCAGTAGAAAATGACCCCAAATGAAGCCCTTAACCTATTTATGAAAATGGGGCCGAGTTATAAAAATAGGAAAAATAAACCTCCGTAACAGGGTCTGTGATCGCAGAACAAACATGTGGGCCGCAGAGTGCATCGCGAAATAGGTGCCCAAAACTGGGCAACACTGGCCCAGTCTGCGACCTGATCTGCGATCGCAGAGTCATCATGCGATCACAGATTTGACACAGGATCGCATTTTTCCAGCCTTTGGTAATTTGACCATAACTTTGTGTAGGAATGTCCAAATAACGAAAGGTTTGAAGAGTTGGAAATTAGACTCAAATAACTTTCATTTGATAGGTTATTCATCACATAATACCTTATATATAACTAGATATGCTTGTTCAAAGTGTGGACTAGTGCAAGTACCTTTGGAATTTTAGCCTATTATGAAAATTTTCCCATTTGGCCTAGCCTTAGGCTTCCCCTTGGACCTCACATCATTTATTATATGACTCATACACTTATTCAACACATCCCATTAATTTAAATAATATTTAAAGCACATAAAATATTATAATTAGCCTACCTGGCACCCCGAATCCTATATTGCTTAGAAAAATTTCCCGGGGTCTTACACTAAGTCTCCGAATCCTCCACATTGCAATGAATATACATGTGCAATAAAATGCACAGCAAGTGTAGCATGAATACAAAAAAACCGTGTACTCAGTAAGTCGCCCGCCTAACCTCAGAGAGGTAGTGACGAGAGGTCAAATTAGACATTTGCTAAAAGTCAATTTAGATATTCGAATTTCACACTAAGCATGAATATCCTAGGCAATTTATTAAAAACAGGAATAATTATGATCAACTCTTCCCATATTTAACACTTTAATCCTTCGTCATATTAACAACAATTAATCATCATGGGTGATTTAATCAAATAACAATTTAATCATCGAGAAGGAACAACTTGTTCCAAAATCTTTTAATAACTTTAAATCTCTGTCATTTTAATTGACAACTTAATATTTCAGGTCAGTAATCAGGAAAAAATCATAGCAACTACGCAGTAAATATTATGCGCAAGCAATGCTGAGGGTCGACGGCCCGAACCAACATAAATATAAACTGTGCACTGTCGAGGGTCGAACGACCTGAACCATAGATGCATCTATCTGCCCCGCTCGCGAATCGATCATGCGACGCGGTTATACATAAAATACTAAGGCTAGCTTGCTCGCAAATCATACCTGCGACTCATGTGCTCATATGAATATACAGAAATACAGGGTCATCCTGCTCGCGAATCATCCATGCGACTCAGGCACCCGAAGTTACACATGTTCACACAATGAGTCCACATTTTTATCAAGAAAGCAGTTTTTCTCAGGAAAGTGGTAAAATTCTTTTTAAAGGAACATGAAATATAGTTTTTAAAACCTTGTTTTGAAACTCATTTGTCAAGTCTAATGATATTCCATAATACAACCCTACCAGGTACATAGTTATCCACAGAGGAATCGGTTCTCTTTCTAAACGATTAATAAAATAAACTCTATTCTTCTTTAGATTTTCAATTACGATTTTGATTATACAGGCAGTTTAATATTACAAGTAGGATCACCAAGTACAACACACAAGGCATGCTAGTGGGTCCTAGACTACCCGGACAAGGCATAATAGTAGCTACGCACGGACTCCCGTCACCTCGTGCGTACGTAGCCCCCGAAGATAATAGCATATACTTAATTAATTCACCTAGGGGGACAATTCCCCCTCACAAAGTTAGAAAGGAGACTTACCTCGCTCCGAGAATCCATAACCGGACTCCAAGCCCTTCTGATGACTCCAAACGGACGCACAACGCCCCAAAACTATCCAAACAACGGCAAAGAAATGAAAATTAATCTTAATACTCACAAAAAATTCAAATTATATACTTTCCCAACCCCCGCTTAGTGAAATGACCAAAATGCCCTCGGGTCCACGTGCCCGAAAATCTAAAATTCTCAAAGGTATATACTACCCATAGCCTTACAAACTCAAATATATAATTTGCTCAAATATTCATGCTAAATTCGTGGCTTAAACTCCAAATTACCATTTTCTAGGTTTCTTTAAGATTTTCCAAATTTTCCTGAATTTCCCCTACCAAATCTATGTAATAATCTTGTATTAAATAAAAAAACGTGAAGAAATTACTTTCCTTGCAATCCTTGACGAAATCCTTTCCTTGAAGCTCCTCCAAATCGCCCATGGCATATGAAAAGAGATGAAGAAATAACCCAATTCTCGCTTAAAAACAATCTCCCCAAGCCTAATTCCGCACCTGCGGCCCCTTAATCGCACATGCGCTTCCGCAGGTGCGCCTAAATCTTCCACACCTGCGGACTCCTTGGCTCTAGCCCAAAATCGCACCTGCAGTGTCCTTAGCCGCACCTGCGGCCAAATCCTCGCAGGTGCGGATCACACCCGATGACAGCAATTCCAGCCTTCTTCAAACTCTCAACTTGATCCGTTAACCACCCGGAATCCACCCGGAATCCACCCGAGGCCCCGAGGACCCCTTCCAATCATACCAACCTGTTGAAAAACATAATGCGGACTTGATCGAGGCCTCAAATCACATCAAACAACATCGAAACCACGAATCGCACCCAAATCCCAACTTTATGAACTTAGAAATTCCCAACTTCTACATCCGATGCTGAAACCTATCAAATCAAGTCCGATTGACCTCAAATTTTGTATACAAGTCATATTCGACATTACAGACCTGTTCCAACTTCCGAAATCACATTCCAACCTCGATATCAAAATTTCCACTTCCGGTCGGATTTCTCAAAAACCTTCAAATTTCTATCTTTAGCCAAATGACTCCAAAATGACCTACGGACATCCAAATTCACTTCTGATCGCCCTCCCAACTCCAGAATCACCATACGAAGCTATTCCCAGAGTCGGAATCCCAAACGGACATCAACAACACTAAAATGCGCTTCAAGCCCAGATCTATGAAATTCTTCTAAAATACTAACTTCCATAATATGCACCGAAACGCTCCCGGGTTATCCAAACCCCGATCCGGACATACGCCCAAGTCCAAAATCATCATACGAACCTGCTGGAATCTTCAAATCCAAATTCGATGGCCGTTTACTCAAAATTCCAATCTTAGTTGATTCTTCCAACTTAAGGCTTCTGAAATGAGAATTTTCTCTCCAAACCAACTTTAAACTTCCCGAAATTCAATTCCGACCACACCTACAAGTCATAACACCTGAAATGGAGATGCTCACGACTTCAAACCGCTGAACGACGCACTAGAGCTCAAAATGACCGGTCGGGTCGTTTATCTGAAATCAGTGTTTAACACCTCGAGCACCTTCCCGTGCTACCACAACCCAGTCGAGTACATTAGCTTGATCAAATCTGAAGATTTCTTCTTTTATCCATATAATAAGCTAAGAACCTAGTTCCAATACCTGCAATTTTCTTTGCCAGGCCTAGTTCCAATATATAAACATCGCATCAACTACCACATGACATACCAGAACATGACTACATGCCTTTGCTGAATCAGCACCATGCACCGCATAACTCATCATCTGACCACAATGGCTCTCCCTGAATCTTAATAGCCAAGATTTCAAGAATCTGTTGCTCCCGATGCACCTCATAACAAATACGCATACACCCTGCTATAATGCTGACGATACCACCACAACGGAGGAAATGTGCAAAAATTCATACCCAACTGCAGAGTTAACAAATCATTGAATGCCTCATCTTGACTAGAATCATCACCTTATTATGAACCTGAATAATGGTATTTGTTCTGTAATATACACTTCACATAACCTTATCGCACTGATCCCTGATCCGATAATCTCGTCTCACCCAGTATGAACTGCTCAGACAACAAATCCCCCCTAACATGATACCACCTCGCGCCAATAGGCCATAACTCGAATATGATAAATAAGAAATGACTCAGGAAGGGACTATTCAACTCATGCAACTAATATGAACTTTTCTCAGAAAACAGGAAGTAAAAAATAAGAAAAATAAATATATATTATCCCTTCTCATCATGACACTGTTACGGCGTGCAAACCGATCCAAATAATATACCCGTGACGGCGTGCCACCCGATCCACACATAGAATTTACATAAGAAGACATAAATATGGAGCTGACTCGCTCACTATTATACAAATTACTGAATATCGATCATAAGCACACTAAGTGCATATTACCATCCTGGGGAGACTGATAAAACTGTAGGCTACAAAACTCAAGCACAACTGAGGTGCGATATATGTATATATACACTCTGGATCTCAAGAGCTATCCTGCTCACATAACATACCCACTACGCGGGACCTCAACACATAGGAAATCATCAAGCCGTTTCATAACTCGCACGTCACAATCACAATAACACATGAATTTGACGAAGAAGGAGCAACATCTGCTGTTCTAATACCTTCCCATGAAAAGCGCTCTACTGAAATGGACATGCATGGCTCATACGGAGCCCATAATCATATTTAAATCCATCCACAAACACCGAGCCACCTTGCTCGCACCAACTAAGCTAATAGATTTTACCTGGGTCCATATTAACCCACTTCCTCTCATACTATGCAAGAACAACCACCATAGCCGGGACAAACACCCCACAATCAACAACCAAATGAACTGAACGCCTCTCAGGCATAACTTCTCAAATAAACAACATTGCACTTCTTTATACTCATTCCAAATCTTCAATCCATCCAGTGAATACATGTCACACTTATACAATCTTTTCGCGGTCACGCTTCCATGACCTTCCACACAAGGCAACAAGTCTGCCCATTAATAACACCGACCACACTAAGGCCGCAAAGCACATTAAGAACCCATGACCAGGGTACAAAGCCGCTTTCACCGAATATCAATCTCAGGTGACACTGAAGATAACATCAGCTTATTCTTAACTTTCAAATCTCTTTTTCTTGCTCTTCCGAGCTCATGACTTCCTTATTAACACCGAACCGCAATCTCGATTCTTACTCCCAGTTACATAGTGCTTACCGTACCTAACTTGCCAATATGAGGTAGCGCAAGAACTCCATCACAACTTCTGAACCACCAATAAGGTGAACACTTCATCATATAGAAACCTTTTATTTAACTCGATTCAAGAGTACCATCTCAACACACGAGTGAATTTCCCACAGTCACCTAACATGCAAATCCTTAAGTAGTAGTCTATACCACCATAAACTTTTTGGGGCCCGCCTACACCTGACAGGCCATAACACTCAATGCTCCCACATGAAATCCATTACGAAGGCCGACAAGCCCTGCACACAGCGACACAATCCACATGCATAACTTAATCACATAAAAGGAACGGATCACTGCCGTAACTGTGCCATTTCAACCATGGCTAGTCAATCTATCTTATTTTAATCATCTTCAATTTTCCTTAGGAATAATAGCAACTTCCTTCCACTCATAGCAAACTCAACCCTCACTCATCCCGAGTGGCCTTGATTCACGAGACTATGCTGCCTAAATCCCGCAACCCGTCTCATACCCTTATGATAATCTTTCTACAATCCGGAGTCTATTCCTTTCACTCCTCTAATACTATCCTGCATGCTGAAACATATCATAGAACATTTTAACCATCTCCCTTTTTCTCAGAAATTACTCCGCAAAAGGTCGATTCTCGATCATACTGCTTCCTGAAACCCCTTTCAATGAAACACGTGACTGAGTCTCTATCCTTGCAACTCGCCCATGCCTTAAGCATAAATTATGAATCTTCCAAAGCCTAACCCTGGCCTGACAGGGCCAACTTTTACACACATTCATCAAATTCCACGCACAGTCACAATTTTACTCCTTTCCCTTAGCTGAAATAACTTGCCAATACGCCGACAATCCATAATTCTATGAGAAGACAACCCTACAACCCAACCGCAGATGGTGGAAGAACATGGTCCTTCACATTGAAGGAATATTGGCTAGAGCTGAACTGGTGGAGTTCATGGGTAGTGCAGTGGTCAAGGACGACATGTTCACTACCACAGTCAAAGGAATTCAAGTCTCCTTTGATTCTAAAGAACTGGGGGAAATTATGCACATTCCTGCTGAGGGTTACGAGGATTACACTAGGCAAAGATGGCCTAGTTTGGATGGGATGGCCTCAGCAATCAATATTACCAGATTCTTCAGCGACAATGAAAGGGAAATTGAACCCAGGCCAGTCTACAAAAGTGAAATGAAGCCAAAACACAAGTTGCTCTTCGAGTTTGTCATCAAGTTCGTGCTTCCAAGACAAGAACGAAGGCATATAGACAACTATATGGATCTGACCTTGATGGAATGTTTGTATAGGGGTAAGCAGATAAATTAGCTAGCCTTCATCATCCAACTCTTGGATAGAGTTGTGAATGGAACAAAAACACACGCAATCCTATATGGCTTTATTCTGACTACTGTGCTTGCTCATTTTGATGTTTCTGTGAAAAAGGATGAGATGGCTACTGCCAAGGACTATTTTGGGAAGGATACTTTGCTGACTTGCGATTATACTGTCAATGTTCTTGCAGATGAACATGGTTCATCTAGGAAGCAGCCTGTCAACAGCAAATTTAGAACTCTGGTGCAGGAAAGCGAGATCAAGGATATATAAATCCTTCGTTTGAAGTCTCGTTTGATTGAGGTTGAAGCTGAGTGTGATGCTCTCAGGGCTGAATTAACAAAGAGAAGGAAAAGAACGAGGATGTTCTTAATCAGATGCTTTCTCTTCTACAAACCAAGACCACAACCTCCTATTCACCTTCCTGTCCTTAGGCTGTCCAGAGCTTCCCAAACCCCTCTTTAGATCAGTTGTTCAGTTTCAGTTGTTTTTATTCTGTTTTGCTCATGGTTATGGCTGTTGTTGTTTTGTTTTTTGTATGGTGGTTGATGTACGTTCCTAATCAATGAATTTTTGTTGTTTTGTTATTGAAGTGTTTCAATTTCTTAGATAACTTACATTTATTGGTTTCCTATGATGATTAATCATGTTTGCATCTGCAGTTGCCTCAATGGCCATGAGTAATTGTTAACAACACTGGTGAGTTTATCATTTTGTAAACTTTTCGATGATGCCAAAAGGGGGAAGACAAGTGCTTTTATATTTCAAGTCTTTTATATTTTAAGTGATATTTATATCCTAATGAACCTGGTTTCTCTATGATAAATGTTTAAAAAACATACAAACTGTTGGAGTTGTATACAAGGAGAAGCACAGAGTTTGTCATCATCAAAAAGGGGGAATTTGTTGACTCAAGTCACTGCATAGTTTTGAAGATTGACAAATGTCTGACCAGTTGAACCAGGTCCATCAGAGCACACATACTTGACCTGACGCGTTGGCACACAAACATTATACGCAAAGGAGATAAATGCGATTGTGAAGTATCAATGAACAAGGAGAGTGTCTTCTAATGTGAAAAGGTTGCAAATTGATAAGACAATAGAAGTTTATTTCATCAAGGACAGTAACGAAGGAAGGAATTTGAGTTTGATACGAACTTGTTCTCCCAGGTAGAGTCATACCAGAACTGAACGACAAACTCAACAACTGACTTTATAAATAATTGAAGTATTCTTGCTTGAATAAAGAACGCACAAGTGCAGAAGTGAATCAAGAGCTGAAAGAGAAATTCCCAGATATTTTGCAAGCAGAATTATTGTGCGACACAAAGGCTACAGACCAGCTAGAAGAACTAGTTCCATCTGTTTATCATTGAGTTTAGTTGGTTGTAGTAGGAGTTTTAATATTGTATCTTTTCAGCTTTCATAGAAGCAATTGTAATAGGTACGCATTGTTCAAGTTAGAGTTAACTTGAAGCCTGTAGAAATTAGCTGGGAGCTAGTTACTACAAAGTGATTGGAGTTAGTCCTAGGATTACAAAAAAGTTTATTTTGTAAGTCCGTTTGGCTCAGAGTTTTAGTGAAGAGTTTGAGCAAATCCTACTGAGGAGTAGGTCGTGGTTTTTTCACCTTTTGAGCCAGGTATTTTCAACGAAAAAATCCTGTGTTTTTACATTACTACTTTTATTATTCCGCAACAGTAGAAATTGGAACACCAAGAAGAACCAGGTTCTTCTAGAGAGACATCACTCGAAAATTGGGTACCACACAAAGTAACCTATCTTCTTGTGGGGTATTGACGTCTAAAACATCACTCGCATTTGTGAAGAATAGCTAGGCCTTATAGTTTTCTCATTTGCGAACATTTATTCGCATTTGCGAAGTGGGGCTAGGGAAGGCAGTGATCGCATTTGCGATCATATACCGCAATTGCAGAAAGGGTCAGGTTCGCATTTACGAGATTTTCTTCGCATTTGCAAAGATAGAAGGAATGGGGAGACCTTCACATTTGTGGGGATCGCATTTACGAACCCACCCCAGGTCGCAAATGCGGCACCTGCAACTGATCAAAATGAATTTTGGCCGGGTTTTTATTTCAATTCTCAAATTTCAAAACCTAAAACCTTAGAGGCAATTTTTCCAAGACTTCTTCTTCCCCAATTTGTTGGTAAGTGATTCCAACCCACTTTCTTTCAATTACCCATTACATTTCATGAGTTTTCAACCTAAAATCTAGGATTTTCATGGTGGAAATTGGGGGTTTGGGTAGAATTAGGGATTTTTGTATAAATGGAATTTAGACCTCGTATTGAGGTCGGATTCCGAAATAAATTACATAATTGGGCTTGGGGGTGAATGGGTTTTGGTCTGAACCTCGAGTTTTGACCAAGCGAGTCCGGGGTCGATTTTTGACTTTTTGGGGGAAGATTTAGGGAATCTAAATTTATGCATTGTAATTGATTCCTTTAGAAATAATTGATATTATTGAGGCAATTGTGGATAGATACAAGTGGTTTGGAGGCAAATTCTAGAGGAAAATATGTGATTGAGCATTAAGTGACCTTTGGAGCGAGGTAAGTGTTTTGTCTAACTTGACTTGAAGGAATTAGGAACTCTCGAACTATTTGCTATGTGTATTCCATGTGAGCTGCGTATATGTGAGGTGACGAGTACTTATGCGTTGGCAAATTATCTATTTTTCCCGTTTTTCTCATATTGTTTATTTCCCTGTCTTAATTGCTACATACTCTAATTGTATTCTCATGTCTAATTGCTACTTTTAGACATTATTTCCCCCTGTTAATGATATTAGTCCTTCTATAGTCTCATTATCTCCTATTAATTGCTTAAGCTGGTTTGTTGGTACCTTTTGTTGTATATTCTGAATTGGTCTCGCTGTGTAGTAGTACTTATGTGAGCTTTCATGGTGTACAAGTTTCCTATTTGTTTCGGTTTGGAGTTTAAGTATTGTAAAGGGTCTTTGTGATTTAAATTGTGATATTTTTGTACATACTGAGTAATTAATATTGATATTGTGGGATCGGGTTGCATGCCGCAACGGGTGGAATAAGGGTGATATGTTGAGGTGGATAAGGGTGAATTGATACTGCTTGCACGCCGCAACAGGTGTAATAAGGGTGGATTGTTTGGTGGAATAAGGGTGAACTGTGATTATTTTATTGTGATATGGTGGGATCCCGGCGTCCGCTTCTACACATTTCCCTTTACTATTTCTTTCATTTAAAAAAAATTGTATTTCTTTCAGACACTTGCTTGTAGTAAAAAGATTTTTCTAATAAATCTCTAACGTTGACTTGCCTAGCCAGTGAAATGTTAGGCGCCATCACGGTCCCGACGGTGGGAATTCGGGTCGTGACATTGAACCTTAGTGCCCCACGATTTTCCGCATATTTGAAAGAATTTCCTATTCTGCGGGATCGCTCCTGCAGTCAGTAGTCCGCATCTACGGAACACGCACGAGCCATGCCTAGCCGCACCTATGGCCTAATCTCGCATCTGCGAGCCCGCTTCTGTGGCTCGCCTCGCGCACCTGCGACCATTCCAGGCTGCCTCACTCCACACCCACAGACTTTTTCATCGCAGAAGCGAGTTTGCTTTTGTGGAAGTCCTTCGCTTATGAGGACCTTGCTTATTCCCTCCCTCTCCGCTTCTGCAAACGAGATCTGCGGTGCCGATCCTGCGGCCATTCCCACCACAGGTGCGAACGAACCAGATGCCATCCACCTTCAGCTCTTCTCTAAAGAGCAATCAAGCTTTGTCGACCCTTCGAATGCTATACGGGGCCTAGGGGCCTCGACCAAACATACGAACAAGTTCGCAAACATAAAATGGATTCGCTCGAACCCTCATGAACCCATAAAATAACCATCAAAACGAAGAATCGCACCCCAAAACCAATTGAATCAACTTATGAATTTCAAGTTTCTCCAACTTATTCCGAACGCGCCGAATCATACCTAGACTACTCAGAATGATGCCAAATTTTGCGTGCAAGTCTTAAATAACCATAAGGAACTTTTCCCGGGCTCGAATCCCAAACGAACCTCGATAACACCAAAACCTACTCCAAACCGAATTTAAAGAACTTGAAAAATCTTCAATATGCCAACTCTCATTATTAAGCGCCAAAATGCTCCCGGGTCATCCAAAATCCAATCTGAACATACACTCAAGTCCAAATCATCATACGAGCCTATTGGGACCGTCAAATCCCGGTTCTGAGGTTGTTTACTACAAATGTTGACCCAAGTCAAACTTAACCATTTTTAGCCAATAATAAGGAACTTAGTGTTCTGATCTCAACTTGAACGCTTCCAAACCCGAACCAACCATCCCCGCAAGTCATAAAACAGTAAAAGCACATATAGGGATTCTTATTTAGGGGAATGTGGATTCAGATAGAAAAACGATCGGTTGGGTCGTTACAAAGCCTTTCACTTAACTCATTTAAGAAGAACCATTTCAACACGCAACTGAATTCCCATATCTGCAGAAAATACAAATATGGAGTTGTGGTCTAAATTGCCATAACTCTTCTGGAATCCATTTACACATAACCAGACCATTAGAATCAAATATCTGCCAAATCAATCAAATTATGGTGGCTGTCAAGCCCGTACGTACAAGCACAAACCATCTGTATAACTAACATGTTGAAGGAACTGATCATTGCCACAATCATACTGATTCAAACCATTACTAACTGACCCATTTTCTTCAAATTTACTCTTGACTTAACTTAGAAATAATAATAGCTCCATTCAAAAACACATCGAGCTCAATCAACACTCATCCCGAGTGACTCGAATCATGAGACCGTATCGTCTCAATACCCATGAACCATCTCATACCCTCCTCAAGCGCACAATAACATCTCCAATTGGTACACCTATTATGCAATACCTTCCAGGAATCCAAAGCTATTTCTCCCACTCCTCCAATACTAACCCACGGACTCGATGATAACATAGAAATTCCCCAAGTATTCTTCACACTCTGCTGCAAAATCCCGGTCTCCAGCTCCACGATGAACCCAAAATCCTTAGACACCGCGCTTACATCCTTGAACCAATTGGAACTCCATCGATCTGTTAGCACATGAATACTCCCAAAAAAGAAACCGGATTAATTCTTTTCCTTGTACATAACATCCACAAGAAGGTTAAGCTTCGATGGAATAAAATTGCACAAAGAGGAATCAAGAAGGGAAGTGCTCCTAACAACCATGTAGCCTCTTGAGTATAAGTACAAACGTCTCTATACCGATCTGTAAGACTCAACTAGACTTGCTCATGACTTGTGAGACCCACACGAACCTAGAGCTCTGATACCAAGTTTTCACGATCCAAAATTCACTATAGGCCATGATGGTGCCCAACGTCGCTGTTAGGCAACCCAATAGTGAACTACCAACTTGATTAGGCATTTTATTATTTTCGAAATCGTAAATTTTATTAGTTAGAGATATCAGTGCATTAAAATTATGGAAAATTACACTTCAAATAGAATAGATAATAAGAGTGTATAAATGCTATGCAAAATCACCAACAATATCTAGGACATCCCCAAACCCGGTTTCACGAGTGCGTGAGCATTCACTAAGGAGTACAATAATAATACACCATATGTCTGGAATGTGAATAAGACATGATAGAGTAAATAGTACAATGGAGACTTTGTGGGCTGCGATACGTAGCCTAGAATACAGCTCACCATAAAAGTCTCCTCAGCAGCTGCGCCTACTCGCCAAGGTAACTACCAATTGAACCTGTGAGATCTTGCACATTTAGTGCTGAATCTCAAACCAATGACCATCAATCCGAAACTAGTCAAACAAGGTGCAAATCAACCAAATTATACTCCAATGCTTACAATTTAACAATTTATAATGATTCCCAACACCGCTCGAAAAGTCAATATAGTCAACCCCGGGGGCCAACGTGCTAAGATTCCGAAAATATTTGAAGATAAACTTTATCCATAACACCACGAACTCGAATACATAATTTATTCCTATTCCCATGTCAATTTCGTGGCAATGTCCAAAAATACGATTTATAGGTTTTCTACCAAAATCCCACAATTTCTACTAATTTCCATGTTTAAATCCATATATAAGACATGTATTTAAATCATAATGCATAGAAATCACTTACCTCAAGATTGATGATGGGAATGGCGATCCAACGATGATTAATCAATTTAGTTACTCATTTTACTACTTTTGAAATCAGGAATCCCATTGAATAAGTAGTGTAAAATAGTACTCGTAGAAAACCCGTGATTTATTTTCCAATTTCCATATAAGGTATAAATTACAAGGTGAAATGATAATAATTACGCGAACTACAATAATGAAAACCCAATAGGTACCCCCAAAACCCGGTATCACAAGTGCATGAGAATTTACTGAGGAGTACAATAAGAATACAATGTTTGTCTAGAATTTAAATAAGACATGATAAAACAATTAGTACGATGGAGACTCTATGGACTGCGATGCGTAGCCTAAATGCAGCTCATATGAAGTCTCCTCAACAGTTGCGCCTATGCGCCAAGATGATCATCAAATGAACCTGTCAGATCCCTCACATTTAGTGCAGAAGTGCAACATGAGTACATAAATCAATGCGTACCCAGTAAGTATCTAGCCTAACCCTAGTGTAGTAGTGACGAGGGGTCGACATCGACACTTACTAGTGGTTCTATACATGTATATGGTAAATCATAAACAAATAAGAGCAAAACATTAGAAGTTAGGTAAATATGTAACTAACACAATCTTCCTCAATTCTTTTAACAATATCAATTTCTCAATCTCGACAACTCGGAAATAGCAAGTGCCAATAACAAACGGATAAAAATTCCCATATAAAATGCAAGACATCAGTCGAAGGAAAATCTCACGAATATTCAGACTGCTAGCGATATAGCTCACGAATATGCTGAGGTCGTATGACCAGATCTCAGAAAGAATATAATACTACCGAGGCGAACTACCCGATCTCGTCATAACGTGTACACTGCCGAGGGTCGAGCGACACGAACCATAGATGCATCTATTATACTACTGAGGAAAAGGGCCCGCTCCCATAAGAGTGTGGTACATAATCTTTCCCAGGCGTTCATCCCACTCACAAGAAAAGAAAGGAATTATCAAATTACGAGACACAAGCTTCGATATAGTATATGAACACAAGGTAAGTATAACCTTTACCGTTTCTCAAATAACTTGCCAACAACTCAACGCAATAAGGCTCGGTCTAATATATATGTATATATTTCCAAATCAAGTTCAATTATAATTTCAATTATTTAAGCCAACAGAATGAATTCAAATATTTCAAATATTACATGGTAAAGTCCTAAGTCTAACCGAACATAAATATTGTTAGCTAGTACGGGATCCCGTCACCTCGTGCATAATTAGCACCCACAATTAATAGCACATAACAATTACATCACCTAGGGGATAGTTTCCCCCTCACAAGGTTAGATAGGAGACTTACCTTGATCCGAAGTTCCATAACCGACTCCAACGCCTCTCTAACACCTCAACTCAAAGCCTAACGTTCCGAAACTAGTCAAACAACGTGCAAATCAATCAAAGTATACTCCAATTATTACAATTTAACAATTTATAATGGTTCTCAACTCCGCTCGAAAAGTCAATAAAGTCAACCCTCGGGCCCACGTGCCCGAATAGAAAATAATCGAAGATAATTATTACCAATAACTTATAATGTTTATATTCCTGTCACGACCCGAATTCCCACCGCCGGGACCGTGATGGCGCCTAACGCCGTACTTGCTAGGCAAGCCAACATTAGAGGTTTACAACATGGAAATCTTAAAATTTACGGAGATCCACTGTCAACACATGGAACTTTAGTAAAGAAATGAAATTTGCATAATAACACTGCGCATATGATATCTACATGTATAACCACCCATGATCTGGAGTCACAACTCACGGACTACTAAGAATTCACTACAAATATTTGGCTGAAAGAAAAATGTATAACTGTTTGTGAACTAAAGGGAACAGTAAATAAGCATATAGGAGGGGACTCCAGGAATATGTGGGCGTCAGCAGATCTACCTCGGGTCTCCTGTGTGGAAGTCATCTATGATCTCAGAATCAGCTCGGACCATGGATCTGCACAGAAAGTGCAGAGTGCAGTAGCAGTACAACCGACCCCATGTACTCGTAAGTGTCAAGCCTAACCTCGGCAAAGTAGTTAAGAGACTATGACAAGACAAACACATATAACATGAACAGTATAATCATGCTAAAGGCAACAACAATAATAAATAAATAAAGCAAAAATAATGGGAAGGGGACATACGCTGGGGAATTACAATATAAGGAGTAAGAATAATGAAAATACAGAATTAAACAATAATCCTTAAACGAATTAGGCAATTAAAACAACAAAGGAAAACTGCACGGCATCACCCTTCGTGTTTTTACTCTCACCCTCACCAAATAAATAAATAGAACGGCACGACATCACCCTTCTTTTATTAAACCTCTCATACTATACACGGCATCAACCTTCGTGCTTTATCACTCACAAATCATGGCAGGACATCACCCATCGTGCATTAAAACTCACATATCATGGCACGACATCACTCTTCGTGCTTTACACTCTTCCTCACGATATAAATATTTCATGCACGACATCACCCATCGTGCTTTAGATTCCTCCTCACAAATCGCAGAATCAATAACAACGGATAGACATGAGTATCACAATGAAAACATCATTTCATCAATACTTAATATCACAATATAAATCTCAACCTTGAACAAATATTCAAAAAAAAAATACTAATTCTCTGTGAAACCAGATATATGTCACCCAGCATTTCAAATACAACGCTAAGCATGAATAGTAGGATTTAAAAGCTACAAAATTCACAAGAATAGAATTTCACTCGCATGCTATGACTCGACAAAAATGCATAGATGCTCTTCACCTCACCTATACATCGCATTGAACAATTAAACACGTAGCAATTAAACACATAATACCTATTCCCTCAAGCCAAAGATAGACACGACACTTACCTCGATTCGCAGGCCACTCACTACTCAAGCACCGCTTTTCCTTTAGAATTCACCTCGAAGAGAGTCGTATCTAGTCATAATTATCTTAATATCATCAATTTATCGCTAAAGGAATCAACTTTAATGAAAAATCACAAATTTCCCGAATTTTCCCAAAAAAAAAGTCAATAACCGACCCTGGGCTCGCTTGGTCCAAACTCGAGGTTCGGACCAAAGTTCGTTTACCCATTCACCCCCGAGCCCAAATATGCAATTAGTTCCAGAATCCAACACCAAATCGAGGTCTAAATTGCCAAATTTGTAAAATTTGCAATTCCCCAAAAATCCCTAATTTCTACCCTTAAAGAACAAGATTTGGGACTAGAAATCTAATGGGTGTTGATGGAAATTGAAAGGAATGAGTTTAAGAACACGAACATATGACTTGGTGTTGAATTACCACTTCAAAAATCTCCCAAGGTTGAGTTCTAGTGAAGAAAATATGAAAATTTGAACAAATCCCGTCTTTGAAATCTGTTTTAAAACACTGGACAGGCCTTCATCGCGTTCTCGAGAAGCCTGTCGCGATCGCGAAGCTGTGGCCCTATTGGCTTATGCGTTCACGAGGTAACTCATGCATTCATGGAGGAATTCTCCCCCAAGCCTCCACGTTCGCGAGCCAAGTGTCGCGTTCGCGTAGAAGGTTACTGACCCCCTCCCCCAAGTCCCTTAAACCATCGCAGACGCGGGAGACTGATCGCGTTCGTGAAGGGTACCACCCCCACTGCTTCGCGTTCGCGAAGAATAAAGTTCCTCCCAGCCTAACTTACACTTCGCGATCATGAGAGTGGCTTCGCAATTGCGAAGCACAAATTACCTGTGCACCAGAAACAACAGAACAACAGAATTCTATGTCAAAAACATCCCGTAGCTTATCCGAAACTCACTCGAGCCCTCGGGGCTCCAAATCAAACATGCACACAAGTCTAAAAATAACACCTACGACTATAGATTTATCATTAAAATCAATAAAATTCTCAAGAACACTTAAAGTTACTATTTTCTCAATCGAAGGTCGGAATCGCGTCATTTAAACTCCGTTTCTCACCAAATTTTACAGACATAGTTTCGATATTATAACGGACCTGTACTGGGCTCCGGAACCATAATATGGGCCCGATACCATCAAAGTCAAGCATTAAGTACATACTTTAAAACCATATATTTTTTTGAGATTCAATTTTAGTCAAATATTCATTTCTCGGGCTATGGATCTTGGAATTCGATTCCGGGCATAGGCCCAGATCCCATATTTTCGTACGGACCCATCGAGACCGTCGGAACACGGATCCGGGTCCGTTTATCCATTGACCAAAGTCAACTAAAAATCACTTTTAAATTCCAAAAATTATTATTTCTCCTATTTTTCCACAGAAAGTCTTTCCAGAATTACACCCGGACTACACACGCAAATCGAGGAGGATAAATATAAGATTTTTAAGGCTAACGAGCATGGAATAAAGTCCTAAAACACAAGATGACCCATTAGGTCATCACAATCTCCACCTCTAAAACAAATGTTCGTCCTCGAACGAACATAGAAAAGTACCCGAGCTAGCGAACAAGTGAGGATATCTTCTTCACATGTCCGACTCGGACTCCCAAGTAGATGCCTCAACAGGATGACCTCTCCTCTGCACTCAAACTGAAGGGTAACTCTTCGACCTCAATTGATGAACCTGCCAGTCTAGAATGGCTACCGACTCCTCCTCATAAGTCAAATCATTGTCCAACTGGACAGAGCTGAAATCTAACACGTGGGACAGGTCACCATGATACTTCCGGAATATGGACACATGGAACACTAGATGAACTGAGGATAACCCTGGAGGCAACGCAAGTCTATAAGCCACCTCTCCCACTCTATCGAGAATCTCAAAAGGCCCGATATACCTAGGGCTCAGCTTGCTCTTATTTCCAAATCTCATGACACCCTTCATGGGAAATACCCCCAGCAATAATCTCTCCCCGACCATGAATACCACATCACAAACTCTACGACAGCATAACTCTTTTACCTGGACTGAGCTATACGAAGTCGATCCTGTATAATCTTGACCTTGTCCAAGGCCTCCTGCACTAGAACCATCCAATTGACAACCTGCACCGTCTACTATATAATGCCTCATAGGGAGCCATCTGAATTCTCGACTGGTAGCTATTACTGTAGGAAAACTCTGCAAGGGAAAGAAGTAATCTCACGATCCTCCGAAGTCTATAACACAAGTGCGGAGCATATCTTCCAAGATCTAAATAGTATGCTCAGACTGCTCGCTCGTCTGAGGATGGAATGCTGTGCTCAACTCAACCTGCGTGCCCAACTCACGTTGTACTGCCCTATAAAAGTGCGAGGTAAACTGCGTACCTTGATTAGAAATGATAGACACGGGCACACTGTGAAGACAAACGATCTCCCAAATATAAATCTCTACCAAATGCTCCGAGGATCAGGTAACTACCACACGAATGAAGCACGCTGACTTAGTCAGCCTATCCACAATAACCCACACGGCGTCGAACTTGCTATGAGTCCGTGGGAGCCCAACAACAAAGTCCATAGTGATACACTCCTATTTCCAGTCAGGAATCTCCATCTGCTGAAGCAAACCACCGGGTCTCTGATGCTCGTACTTCACCTGCTGACAATTCAAGCACCGAGCCACGTAAGAAATTATATCCTTCTTCATGCTCCTCCACAAATAATGCTTCCGCAGGTCCTGATATATCTTGGCAACACCCGTGTGGATAGAATACCGAGAACTGTGAGCTTCCTCAAGGATCAACTCACGAAGCCCATAAACATTAGGCACACACACGACCCTGTATCCTCAAAATGCCGTCATCTCCAATGGTAACCTGCTTGACACCACCGTGTCGAACGGTGTCACTAAGGACCATCAAATGCGTGTCATCATACTGCCGATCTCTGATACACTCAAACAAGGAAGACCGAGTGACTGTGCAAGCTAGAACACGACTGGGCTCTGAAATATCCAACCTCACGAACTGGTTGGCCAAAGTCTGAACATCTGAAGCCTCTCGCTGGCTGGAATGAACACAAGGTTGCCCATACTCACTGCCTTCCTACTCGATGTGCCGGCCACCACATTGTCCTTTCCCGGATGATACAACATAGTGATATAATAGTCTTTCAATAGCTCTAACCATGTACTCTGCCTCAAATTGGGATCCTTTTGCTTGAAAAAATACTAAAGTCTGCGATGATCTGCGAAAACCTCACATGACACGCCATAAAGATAGTACCTCCAAATCTTCAGCGCGTGAACAATGGCTGCCAACTCTAAGTCATGAATAGGGTTATTCTTCTCATGAACCTTCAACTGACGAGAAACATATGCAATCATCTTGCCCTCCTGTATCAATACTGCCCCGAGCCCAACACGAGAGGCATCACAATATACCGTGTAAGATCCTGAACCTGATGGTAATACCAACACCGGTGCTGAAGTCAAGGCTGTCTTGAGCTTCTGAAAGCTCGCCTCACACTTGTCCGACCATCTGAATGGGGCACCCTTCTAGGTCAACCTGGTCATCGGGGATGCTATATATGAGAATCCCTCCACAAGCCGTCGGTAATAACTCACCAAACCCAAGAAACACCTGATCTCCGTGGCTGAAGTAGGTCTAGGCCAGTTCTTGACCGCCTCAATCTTCTTGGGATCTACCTGAATACCCTCTGCTGATACCACATGGCCCAAGAAAGCAACTGAATCCAACCAAAACTCACACTTTGAGAATTTAGCATACAACTGACTGACCCTCAAGGTCTGGAGCACTATCCTGAGGTGCCGCTCATGCTCTTCCCGACTACGGGAGTTAATCAAAATATCATCAATAAACATAATCACAAAGGAATCCAGATAAGGCTTGAACACTCGGTTCATCAAGTCCACAAATGCTGCTGGGGCATTAGTCAACCCAAAAGACATCACGAGAAACTCATAGTGACCATACCGCGTTTGAAAAGCTGTCTTAGGGATATCGGATGCCCTAATCCTCAACTGATGGTAGCCAGATGTCAAATCAATCCTTGAAAACACTTTGGCATACTGAAGCTGATCAAATAAATCATTAATCCTCGGCAACAGATACTTGTTCTTGATAGTGACTTTGTTCAACTACTGATAATCTATACACATCCTCATAGACCCTTCCTTCTTCTTCACGAACGAAATCGGTGCACCCAGGGCGAGACACTAGGTATAATGAAGCCTTTATCAAGAAAATCCTACAACTGTTCCTTCAATTCCTTCAACTCTGGTGGGGCCATCCGGTATGGAGGAATAGAAATGGACTGAGTGCCTGGAGCCACATCAATACAAAAGTCAATATCCCTGTCGGGTGGCATCCCCGGTAGGTCTGCAGGAGATACCTCAGGAAACTCACGAACAATAGGTACAGAATCCATAGAAGGAACCTCAACACTCGAATCACGAACATAAGCCAAATAGGCCAGACACCCTTTCTCGACCATACGCTGAGAAGCAAAATATGAAGCAAAAATAAGAGGACGTATAGGAGTAATTTGACCCCAGATCAAATAAAACTGAAGCTTCTCTACTACAAACTGAAACAGTACCTATGATAACAGCATCAGAAGACTCAGCCTCAGGTCTGGCTGGAAAGGCATAACATCGGGACTGGGCCCCACCACCCTGAACCATGTCTCTGGGACGACCTCTGACTGGAGGTCCTCCATCTCTAGCGGCCTAACCTCCATCTCTAATAATCTGGCCCCTACCTCTGGCTACCTGACCCTTACCTCTGGCTGGTTGGGCAGGCGGTGCGGCAGCTGGTGCCGGAATCATGGCACGGAAACTCTGGTACTGCGAACTACTCGATACACGAGGACAATATCTAGCAATGTGCCTCGGGTCACCAAAAGTATAGCATGACCTTGGTTGCTGAGACTGCTGGCCGACAAACTGAACCTGTCGACCTAAATAATCACCCTAAAAACTCTGAAGATGAGGTGCAATGATAGGAGCTGGCTGATTAGAATAGGGCATATAAGGGCCACGACCACCTGGGGAACCATAGGATGCTTGAAGTGCTGAATGAAATGTCCTGGAAGAATGGCCTCTACCATAATTACCCCCGCCCCAAGATGAGGGCACCGCTGAATCTACCGGAATGGTGAGGTCTCTTGTCTGACCCCTGACCTCCCAATCCAAGAACCATCTCAATTCGCCTGGCCACATTGGCCGCATCTTGGAAAGAGATATCGCTCCCTGTCTCCTTAGATATCTACAATCTGATAGGCTGAGCAAGACCCTCAATAAACCTCCTCACTCTCTCTTTCTCTGTGGGGAGCAAAAGAATAGCATGACGGGCCAAATCCACGAAATGAGTCTCATACTGAGTAACAGTCATGCTTCCCTGCTAGAGATGCTCGAACTGACGACGGCGCTCCTCTCTCGTAGTGATAGGCAGAAAATTCTCTAGGAAGAGATGTGAGAACTGATCCCAAGTAAGAGCAGGCGACCCAGCTGGTCTAGCCAACAAATAACCCCTCCACCATTTCTTGGCGAAACCAGTCATCTGGAAAGTAGCAAAGTCGACCCTATTGGTCTCCAACATACCCATGTTCCGAAGAACCTCCTGGGCTATCAAGGTACTCCTGGGGGTCCTCTAAAGTGGCATCGCTGAAATGAAATGGTAAAAGCTTGGTAAACCTATCCAATCTCCACAAAGTCTCGGAGGACATAGCTACCCCATCAACGGGCGGTGCTGCAGAAACCGGCTGAACTACCCCAACTGGATGGGCTGCTGGGTATGAAACTGGGGAGCCATCTGCTCCAGAGTGTGGGTGGCAGAAGTCTGGGCTCCTCCTCCAGCTTGAGATACGGATGGTGCCAAGGGGAATGCACCAATCTGGGTCACACTCTTCATAAAGCCCACTAATTGGACCAAGGCATCCTGAACTACTGGGGTGGAAATAAACCCCTTTGGGACCTGCTGGTCCTGCCGAAGCGGTCTGAGATGGAACATCCTCATCGAACTTTACATGAGGCTCCACAGCTGGAGCCGCTGCTTGGGCCCTGGGATGAACCCTGTCCCTGCCTCACCCTCTGGCACGGCCTCAGCCTCGGCCTCTGCCCCTCGTATGAGATGCTGCTGGGGGATCCGGTTGCTTATCAGCGGAAGAAGCGGTACGTGTTCTCTCCATCTGTG
This sequence comes from Nicotiana knightiana, assembly GCA_005239525.1. Taxonomy (NCBI): domain Eukaryota; kingdom Viridiplantae; phylum Streptophyta; class Magnoliopsida; order Solanales; family Solanaceae; genus Nicotiana; species Nicotiana knightiana. Next base: position 86,517 of record ML410438.1, read on the forward strand.
AGAGAATAAGAATAGAAGAGTTTCAATCAGTATTGGGATAACAAGAATCTCACGACAGAGTTGAATAGAAGTGAAATTGTTCCTAACTTTATAGCCTTTGGGAGATAAGTACAGACGTCTCCGTACTGATCCCCCAGACTCTACTAAGCTTGTCCGTGGATTGTGAGACCTAGGCAACCTAGTGCTCTGATACCAGCTTGTCACGACCCGAATTCCCACAATCGTGACCGTGATGGTGCCTAACGCCATACTTTCTAGATAATCCAACATTAGAGGTCTACAACATATAAATCTTAAAATTTACGGAGATCCACTACATTTCAACACATGGAGCTTTAATAAAAAAATGAAATTTGCATAATAACACTGCGCATATGATATCTAGATGTCTAACCACCCATGATCTGGAGTCACAACTCACGGACTACTAAAATTTACTATAAATATTTGGCTGAAAGAAAAATGTATAATTGTTTGTGAACTAAAGGAAACAGTAAATACGCGTATAGGAGGGAACTCCAGGAATCTGCGGACATCGGCAAATCTACCTCGGGTCTCCTATGTAGAAGTCAACTATGATCTCAGAATCAGCTCGGACCGATACCTGGATCTACACAGAAAGTGCAGAGTGCAGTATCGGTACAACTGACCCCATGTATTAGTAAGTGTCAAGCCTAACCTCGGCAAGGTAGTGACGAGGCTAGGACAAGACACATACATATAACCTGAACAATATAATCATGCTAAAGGCAACAACATTAATAAAGAAATAAAGCAGAAATAATGGGAAGCGGACATACGATGGGGAATTAAAATATAAGGAGTGAGAATAATGAAAATACAAAATTAAAAAATAATCCTTAAACGAATTAGGAAATTAAAACAGCAAAGTAAAACTACACGGCATCAACCTTCTTGCTTTTACTCTCAACCTCCCCAAATAAATAAATAGAATGACATGGCATCACCCTTCGCGCATTAAACCTCTCATAATATACATGACATCACCCTTCGTGCATTAAACCTCTCATAATATACACGACATCACCCTTCGTGCTTTATCACTCACAAATCATGGCACAACATCACCCTTCGTGCATTAACACTCTTATATCATGGCACGACACCACCCTTCGTGTTTTACACTCTTCCTCACGATATAAATATTTCATGCACGGAATCACCCTTAGTGCTTTATACTCCTCCTCACAAATCGCAGAATCAATAACAACGGATAGACAAGAGTATCACAAGGAAACCAGTATTTCATCAATACTTAATATCACAATATAAATCTTAACCTTGAACCAATACTAAAAACAAATTACCAAATCTCGGTGAAACCAGATATAAGTCACCCAACATTTGAAATACGATGCTAAGCATGGATAGTAGGATTTAAAAGCTACAAAATTCACAATAATAGAATTTCACTAGCATGATATGACTCTAAAACAACACATAGATGCTCGTCACCTCACCTATACATCACATTAAATAATTAAACACGTAGGAATTAAACACATAATACCTATTCCCTCAAGCCAAAGTTAGATACGACACTTACCTCGATTCGCAGGCCACGCACTGCTCAAGCACCGCTTTTCCTTTAGAATTCACCTCAAACCCACTCGTATCTAATCATAATTAGCTTAATATCATCAATTATCACTAAAGGAATCAACTTTAATGAAAAATCACAAATTTCCCGAATTTTCCCAAAAAAGTGAAAAAACGACCTCGGACCCGCTTGGTCCAAACTCGAGGGTCGGACCAAAATTCGTTTACCCATTCACCCCCAAGCCGGAATATGTATTTAGTTCTGGAATCCTACCCCAAATCGAGGTCTAAATCCCCAAATTTGTAAAATTCCCAATTCCCCAAAAATCCCTAATTTCTACCCTTAATGAACAAGATTTAGGACTAAAAATTTATTGGGTGTTGATGGAAATTGAAAGGAATGAGTTTAAGAACACGAACCTATGACTTGGTGTTGAATTCCCATTCAAAAATCGCCCAAGGTTGAGTTCTAGTGAAGAAAATATTAAATTTTGAACAAATCCCGTCTTTGAAGTCTGTTTTATAACACTGGACAGGCCTTCATCGCGTTCGCGAGAGGCCTGTCGCGATCGCGAAGCTGTGGCCCTATTGGCATACCCGTTCGCGAGGTAACTCCAGCGTTCGCAGAGGCATTCTTCCCCCTAAACCTCCACGTTCGCGAGCCAAGTGCCGCGTTCGCGTAGAAGGCAACTGACCCCCTCCCCCTGGTCCCTTAACCCATCGCGTTCGCGGGAGACTGATCGTGTTCGTGGAGGGTACCACCCCTAGTGCTTCGCGTTCGCTACCAGTCCTTCGCGTTCGTGAAGAAGAAAGTTCCTCCCAGCCTAACTTACACTTTACGATCACGAGAGTGGCTTCGCAATCGCGAAGCACAAATTACTTGTGCACCAGAAACAACAGAACAACAAAAATTCTAAGTCCGAAACATCCCGTAGCCTATCCGTAACTCACCCGAGCCCTAAGGGATCCAAACCAAACATGCACACAAGTCTAAAAACATCATATGGACTTTCTCGTGTGGTCAAATCACCAAAATAACACCTACAACTACGGATTTAGCATCCAAATCAATGAAATTCTCAAGAACACTTAAAGTTACTATTTTCTCAATGGAAGGTCCGAAACACGTCATTTAAACTCCGTTTCTCACCACTTTCACAGACATGGTTTAGATATAATAGCGTACTTGTACCGGGCTCCAGAACAAAAATATGGGCCCGATACCATCAAAATCAAGAATTAAGCACATGCTTTAAAACCATAAATTTTTCTGAGATTCAATTTAATCAAAAATTCATTTTTGGGGTTATGGATCTTGGAATTCGATTCCGCGCATACCTGATCACGCTCAACTATGTCTTCTATAAAGACTAAACGGGCGTTGGAAATATATATCTGGGGTATTAAGCCCAGAGTCGATCCCACGAAGGATTGAACGTATCAATTGAGTTTATTAAATACTAAACTG
>ML410441.1:0-19438 GCA_005239525.1 Nicotiana knightiana
GCTCAACTATGTCTAATAAAAGACTAAGCGGGCGTTGCAAATATAATCCGGGGTATTATGCCCAGAGTCGATCCCACAGGGAATTTACGTATCAAGCAAGCTATTAGAATACTCAACTGTCACTTGATGTTATTTAAATTACTAAAACTAAAGATTAACTACGCTAAGGTGTAAACAATTGTAATAAAGATCTAAGGTTATGGTCCTGTCGGTGAATTTACTTCTCGGATACTTCATATAGCTTTATTAGTTGTTTCTATCAATCATGATATCTACCATAAATCTCTCTCAAGTAATTATGTAATTTACTAGACTCACTATATTAATCAACCAATTGGAACTATATTGATAACAAAATAAGTTCATCCCCCAACGGGTTCTACCAAAACCCTAGATTAAAGAAGTTAGCTAAACAAATTCATACGAATCAAATCTAAAATAACTTGCATAATTAAGCTACAAAGTAATGAAGAAAATCTGTACAATTTGATGTCTTGCCATTCGAATCCCTTCTCTCCTCTTCGAATCTCTCCTAAGTTGTATTTTTTGGGTCTATTTATAAGTTTAGGACAAATCCTAAACGTGTAGGAGACTTCTATTTCAACCGAGAAACACTTAAACTTGTCAAAACTCGGAATTGACCGAAACAGGGGCTTGGCGTTATGAGGCTAACACCTGGCTAGGGCTGGCGTTTGGACTTTAACGCCTGGCTAGGGCTGGCTTTTGGACTCTAACGCCTGGCTAACACAGGTGCACTCCTCCTCGCCTCCTGAGCGTATTTTCGATGTATTTGCATCCATTTAGCTTGGTTTCCATCTCCAAATCACCTATACATGAAATAGACTCTATTATGCACATAAAAAGTGTATTTTTATCATTAACGCACATAAAATGTAGGGCATATAACATGTTAAACCATGAATTCTAGCCTCGCATCACACAGCAAGTGTAGCATGAGTACAAAAACAACGTGTACTTAGTAAGTCGCCCTCCTAACCTCAGAGAAGTAGTGACGAGAGGTCAAATTAGACATTGGCTAATGGTTGATTTAGAATATTCAAGTGTGACACTAAGCATGATTATCATAGGCAATTTATTAAAATCAGGAATAAATATTATCAACTCCGTTCACATTTAAGACTTTATATCTTCGTCATATTAATAACAATTAATCAACATGGGTGATTTAATAAAATAACAATTTGTCAACGGGAAGGAACAACTTCTTCCAAAAATCTTGCCGAGGGTCGAACAACGCGGACCAACAATAATAAAATATGCATTGTCGAGGGTCGAACGACTCGAACCATAGATGCATCTATCTTCCCCGCTTGCGAATCGATCATGCGACGCGGTTATACATACAAGTAATAAGGCTAGCCTGCTTGCGAATCATACCTGCGACTCAGGTGCTCATATGTACACATATCCACATAATAAATCTGTATTTTTATCAAGAAAGCAGTTTTTTTCTCAGAAAAGTGGTAAAATTCTTCCTAAAGGAACATGTAATATGGCTTTTAAATCTTTGTTTTGAAACTCATTTGCTAATTTTAATGATATTCCATAATATAACCCTACCAGGTATACAATTATCCACGGTGGAATCAATTCTCTTTCTAGATGATTATGAAAATGAACTCTAGTCTTCTTTAGATACTCACTTACGATTTCGATTATTTTATCAGTTTAGTATTACAGGCAGGATTACAAGTACAACACGTAAGGCATGCTAGTGGGTCCTAGACTACCCGGACATGGCATAATAGTAGCTACGCACGGACTCCAATCACCTCGTGTGTATGTAGGCCCCGAAGATAATAGCGCATACTTGATTAATTCACCTAGGGGGACAATTCCCCCTCACAAAGTTAGAAAGGAGACTTACTTCGCTCCGAAATTTCATAATCGACCTCCAAGCCCTTCCGATGACTCAAATCGTTGCACAACGCTCCGAAACAATCCAAACATCGACAAACCAATGAAAATATACTCTAATATTTGCAACAATTCCAAATTATATAATTTCCCAACCCCGCTTAGTGAAATGACCAAAGTGCCCTCGGGCCTACGTGCCTGGAATCCGAAATTTCTCGAAGATATATTCTATCCATAGCCTTACCAGTTCAAATATAAAATATACTCTACATTCCATACTCAAATTCGTGGCTAAAAATCCAAATTACCATTTCTAGGTCTTTCCTAAAAAATCCCAATTCTCCTACTAATTTCCATGTCTAATCCATGCATATAATCTTGTATTTAACTTAGAAACATGAAGGAGTTACTTACCTTGATATTGCATGAAGAAATCCTCTCTTTGAAGCCTCCCAAGATCGTCCCATAACCCGCATCTGCGACCTCGCAGGTGCAGAAATGCCATCGCACCTGCACTCCCAGCCGGACCATCAATCCTTTGCACCTGCGGTGCCATATCCGCACCTGCAGCTCCGCACCTGCGGCCAAATCCTCGCAGGTGCGGTCACACCAGATGACAGCAAATTCCAGCCTTCTTCAAACTCTCAACTTGATCCATTAACCACCCGAGGTCCCCGGGACCCCGTCCAATTATATCAACATGTTCCAAAACATAATGAAGACTTGATCTAGGCCTCAAATCACATCAAAAAACATCGAAACAACGAATCGCACCCAAATCCCAACTTTATGAACTTAAAAATTTCCAACATCTACATCTGATAACGAAACCTATTAAATCTCGTCCGATTGACCCCAAATTTTGCGCACAAGTCATATTCAATATTATGGACCTGCTTCAACCTCCAGAATCGCATTCCGACCTCGATATCAAAATTTTCACTTTCGGTCGGATTTCTCGAAAACCTTCAAATTTCTATCTTTAGCCAAATGACTCCAAAATGACCTCCGGCATCTGAATTCACTTCTGATCGTGCTCCCAACTCCAAAAACACCATACGAAGCTATTCCCAGACTCGAAATCCCAAACAGACATCGATATCACTGAAATGCGCTTCAAAGCCAAACTTAGGAAATTTTCTTCAAAATACAGACTTCCACAATAAATGCCGAAACGCTCCCGGGTCATCCAAAACCCGATCCAGACATACGCCCAAGTCCGAAATCATCACACGAACCTGCTGGAACCTTCAAATCCTGATTCGGAGGTCGTTTACTCAAAATTCCAATCTTAGTTGCTTCTTCCAACTGAAGGCTTCTAAAATAAAAAATTTCTTTCCAAATCAACTCTAAACTTTCCGAAATTCAATTCTGACCATACCTACAAGTCATAATACCTGAAATGGAGCTGCTCGTGACTTCAAACAACTGAACAACGCGCTAGAGCTCAAAATGACTGGTCGGATCATTACAGTACCAAAGAAAGGAGGTATGACAGTAATAAAAAATAAAAATAATAAACTCATACCTACTAGAATAGTTACAGGATGGAGAGTCTGTATTGATTACAGATGACTTAATGATGCCACAAGGAAATATCATTTTCCTTTACCTTTTATTGATAAAATGCTTGAAAGAGTTGCAGGCCATAGTTTTTATTGTTTTCTTGACGGATATTCTGGGTATAATCGTATACAAATTGCTCCAGAAGATCAAGAGAAAATCACATTCACATGCCCCCAAGGTACATATGCTTACCGAAGAATTCCATTTGGACTATGCAATGCTCCTGCTACATTTCAGCGTTGCATGTCGGTAATTTTCTCAGACATGACTGAAAAGTTTCTTGAAATGTTTATGGATGGTTTCACACTTTTTGGTAAGACATTGAAGATTGTCTCTATCATTTGACTTTGGTTCGTAAAAGATATGAAAAGACAAATTTGGTTCTTAATTGGAAAAAATGACCCACCTAAATAACTACGGCCAGAGAGTCAAATAGGTCGGGAAGAAAGAGTCTGAGGTCGGGTCCTTCATGGATCTAGGAGTTCATACGAATAATGGCTAGCGGGATTTCGCATTCAATCGGAGTTGCCTTAGTTGGTTTTCGAAGGGAAGGCACTCAGTCTATCCGAACCGAATTAGCACTTCTCAGATCAGGCTAGGCCTCTCCAGCTGAGCTGGGCGCCGGGGCCCTGGATGCGCTAGTGATTGGCACATAGGGGAATGGTTGCCCGGGTATCTCGGCCTGGTATCCTGCACCTCGCGTTCATGATATCTACATTCAACTGTGCCCCGGAGACACGGTCGAAGCACGCCAGTCCAGTGTAGTGTTGAATCCAATCTGAAGCTCTTTCGAACAAGCGAGGAACGAGTGACCACAAGCTCCGCTTAAGCGCTCGACATGCAGTTAGCTTAAAACAACTTCATGGTAACAGAGGGAATTGTTTAGGACATAAAATTTTTGCTAAAGGGATAGAAGTTGATAAGGCTAAAATTGATCTTATAGCAGGATTACCCCCTTCTACCACTGTTAAAGGCATTAGAAGTTTCTTAGGGCATGCAGGTTTTTATAGAAGGTTTATAAAAGATTTTTCAAAAATTTCAAAACCTCTGACTAACCTACTGATGAAAGATGTGAAGTTTGAATTTTTAGATTTTCAGGAAAGCATTTGAGATTCTCAAGAAAAAATTGACTAATGCTCCAATTGTTGTTTCTCCTGATTGGAGCAAACCATTTGAAATAATGTGTGATGCAAGTGATTTAGCAGATGGAGCAACTTTTCTTGTGTTGGGAGAAAGATGGATCTTAATATTTCTATATAATAGTAGATATTATTTCTCAAATTCACATGCTTGAGCTAAAATTTATTTAACTTTTATCTGCTTTTACAATTAGACGTTATTTAATTTATTAACATCTATCTATCTTGTACTACATATTAACTGTTTATTAATTCTGTAATCGAGAGAGGCGGAAGAAATAATATAGTTAAGTGTAGTATTGATACATGTTAATATTTACTCAGTAACATCTATCTCTTTTATGTTATAATTAATTTTACATTTATTTGTAGTCGAGAGAGGCAAACAGTGTAATAATCAGTTATAACAAGTAGGGTAACCGAAAGGGACTTACTAATAAGAGCATGTTTTAATTCAATCATATATTTCTGGTTCTTTAGTATTACTATTTTGAAGATTAATTTGTATAACCGAGAGGAGTGCAATTAATTATTCAACTTGAGTGATAATATATATTTGTAATCGTGAGAGGCATTTATACGTTTTTGAGAAATAGAAATTGAGGAATAATAATTATACTATATAATAAAAATATTAAGTGAAGTCAAGATCCCAACACCTTTTAATTATATTTGTGAAAAACAAAATATATTCTATTGCTCTATGCGTGCATTTTTAGTTAGTTAACTTACAACTCAACTCTTTCTGATTTTCTCAAATAGTAATTAAAACAAGAAACGTCTGTAGAATAGATAAACCAATCTCTGTGGGTTCGACATCTTTCTATACTATTATTTGACAGAGTACGAGTTAGAATTTTATATACACTAGACACTCGTCAAGAAGTTTAGTTACCTCGTCCTTTATAAATTGCGTGCTTCACCTCGGACTGGGGTCTTCTCTTTTGCTTCACCGGTTTAAATCTGGGATCGCCACTCATTCGATGGGTGGTTATTTCCGGTGGGATCCCTGTCATATCTAAGTGGGACCAAGCAAGGAAATCAATGTTACCGATAAGGAATTGAATGAGTTTTTTCCAGAGTTCGGGGGTTAATCTTGTTCCCAGGTATACCTTCCGTTCCAGTAGATGCTCGATCAATATCACCTGCTCTCTAGTTCCTTAATTGTGGCCTTCGTCCCATCTGATTCTTCGGGGGCGACGAAAGCTCGAGGGGTGAAGAAGTCCTCTTCTTCATCTTCGATCACCTGTTCCTCGGGCTCAATCGAGGATACAGACTATGATTACTATTTAGCTACCTGTTTGTCCTTAATGCTCGACTTTTCCGATGTAGAAGGCGTTGATACTGGTGTTAAGTCATGGACTGCAAACATCTCTTTTGTTGTGAGTTTCTCTCCATACACCGTCTTTACGCCATCTTTTGTTGGGAACTTCATCATTTGATGAAGGGTTGACGACGATGCCCTCATTCTATGGATCCACGGCCTTCCAAGCAAAGCATTATACCTCATGTCACCTTCGATGACATGAAACTTCGTATCTTGTATAGTCCCGGTCACGTTCACTGGGAGGATGATTTCGCCCTTCGTTGTTTCGCTTGCCATGTTGAAGCCAATCAAGACTCGAGATGCAGGTATCATTTGGTCAAGCAGCCCGAGCTGCTCTACGACCCTCGACCTGATTATGTTCGCCGAGCTACCTGAATCCACAAGAACACGTTTAACTTGAAATTTATTTAAAGGCGTAATGGATTCCTGGCCACTTAAACTTGTAGGGATTTTGAAATCCGATACACAACTTTAGATTTTCTCATTTGAACACTCAAACTTGTGAAACCCTTAACTAATAAATACATTTGACCCTTGACCCTACGCGCGTATATTACACATTCACAGACGTGTCCATCTAGTCAGCAAATGACCAATGGGATTGTTACACATCAAGGGCGCAAAAACAAACCCCATAGATGTGCTGGAATAAATTTATTAATTTCTACTTTTTCTTCTATTTCCCTTATTGTCTTCTTCACCATAGCTGTTCTGGAATAAATTTCCCCGCCCAACCACCATTTTTAATGGTGAAAGTTATGATATGATCCATTAAAAGTGAGACTTCCCAATGTCGAAAAAATCAAAAGGGATAAACATCAAGAAGAAAGAAAAAATAATCATTGAAACCCAATGTCAAAATAAAAGAAAAATCACTACAACTTCAAGAAAAATTACTCTTCTCTTTTTCAAAACATTTGCTAGCCTTTTGTAAAATCAGAAACAATGGGTACAATGGACCCCATGAATGCAATGAAACCCGATATCTTGTAATGCTAGATTTTGCAATGAAACCCAATGTAAAAATCAGAAATTACTGTTGCCTAGGTTTGAAACAAGAAGAGGAAGAGACAGGGAGAGATTGGAGTGGGGGAGAAAGAAAAGAAGGGGGAGGTGTGAGGCAGACGACAATGGTGAAACGAGAAAAGACAGAGAAAGAGGTTAGGCAAATAATGGTCTTACTGATTTGGGTTGGGGGTAGGGTGGGGTGAGGTCTTATTCTCTTTCCTTTTCATTTACAATTTTATTTTAGATTTTCTAAAATCAAAATAATTGTAGTCATGCGTGTAATTTACGTGACTTGCATACACATTGTCCACATCACCTCTGCCACTTCCACATGTGCATGGTCAACGGTCAAATAGGTTTATTAGTTACTAAATACGTGTGTTTGAGTGTTCAAATGGGAACGATATAAGTTTGTGTATCGGCTTTCAAAAGCCCTACAAGTTTAAGTGGTCAGCAGGCCATTTCGCCTTATTTAAAAGAATATAAATTACCAGTGCATCGTTGTGCGGCTGAGATAGGCCCTTGGTGTCTTCTTCATTGAATGTAAGGTTGTCCTCGGACATGTATTCCCGAGTCCGCTTCTCCCTTGTGATTGACACTTTGGTGCGTTTAACACGGGTCCTTGCGGGACGTCGACTCCGCCGATGATCATATGAATAATATGTTGAGGCTCTTCTGGTTCATTCTTTCTATTTGAGTCTCTTTCCCTGAAATGGTTCTTGGCTCTGTCGCTAATGAATTCCCGAAGATGCCCCTCATTAATAATCGAGCTACCTCCTCTCCCAATTGTCTGCAATCCTCGGTCATGTGCCCGTGTGTACCGTGATATTTACACATCAAGTTGGGATTCCTCTGAGAAGGGTCAGTTTGTATGAGTTTAGGCCATCTGGTATCCCTAATCCTTTCAATGGATTAAACGATCCCCGAGGCATCGATGCTAAAATTGTACTCTGATAATCGAGGTGCCTCTGTCGGTCCTAAGTGCCTATCGAACCTGGTCTTACTCATGAGTCCCCGAGAATTTTTTCCTCGATCTACTCTTCCATAATTACGAGGTACACTATTCCTCGAACTGTTCCTTCGCTCTTCAGCATATGGATGATACCTATCTTTGTTCGGTCTTGAACCCCTGTCTGAGTCTCTCGAGTCTTTTGTTGTCAATCTGATTGGATAAACCGAACCCTAGGGGGATCCCAACTGGTCGTCCTCGACCCTGATTTTTGACTCATATCGGTTATGCACATCCTCCCAAGTCATGACGGGGTACTCAATCAAGTTTGTTTTAACTGTCTTGACGCTATCGAGCTCGGCTTATTTAGCCCCTGAGTGAAAGCTTGAACAACCCAGTCATCGAAGACTGGTGGTAACTCCATTCGTTCCATTTGAAACTGGGATACGAACTCCCTTAACATATCGTTGTTCCTTTGTTTAATTTTGAAGACGTCCGATTTCCATGTTGCGACTTTTATAGCTCCAGCATGTGCTTTCACAAATGAATCCGCCAACATGGCGAATGAATCGATAGAGTTCGGGGGAAGGTTGTGGTACCAAATCATCTCACCTTTGGAAAAAATTTCTCCAAAATTTTTCAGTAGAACAGACTCGATCTCGTCGTCCTCCAAGTCATTTCCCTTTATAACACAAGTATATGTAGTGATGTGTTCATTGGGGTCGGTGGTCTAGTTATATTTGGGTATGTTCGGCATGCGAAACTTCTTTGGAATAGGCTTCAGGGCCGCACTAGGGGGAAAGGTTTTTGCACAAACTTTTTAGAATCCAGTCCTTTCAAAATCGAAGGCGCTCTCGGTATTTGGTCGACCCTCGAGTGTTACGTTTCCACCTTTTTATCATTATCTTCGATCCTTTTCTCTACTGACTCGATCCTCTTTGTGAGTTCTTCGAACATTTTCATGATTGTGGGCTCAACTCCTGATCCATTATTACTCGACCTTTCCAGGATTGGTTCAGCACGGTGAGTAGTTTTCGGTACCACCACGCTCGGAGTCTTCTGCTGACTTTGCAACTGAGCGATAGCAATCTGTTACGCTTGTAACATTTCGAAGATCACTTGGAGGCTAACCTCTCCATCTCCTCGACCCAATACTCTTTAACCACTAGGCTGAACCTCTCCATGTATGCTTCCTCCGACGCCAGTGCCTAAGTCGACGTTTAAAGCAATGCGTAAACTAACATCGACTGGGTTAGGAACTGGCACTACCCCAGGGTTAAGTGGTGGTACATCGGCCCCTGAAGCTGCTACATTATCATTTTTCCCATGGAATCCGAGACCGTCATTACCATGTACTGGGGTGCTTGCTGAGTTCGACATGTTTTAGTCTGAAAATAAAGAATATTTGACAAGAACAAGTGTGAAAAACAATTAGTGTTATCAAAAAACAGTACTGAAGTAATCACTATTATCTTTAGCCCCACGGTGGGCGCCAAACTGTTTACCCTAAAAACTGAATAGCAATTTAAATTTATAATGAGGTTTTAAAGATATGTGATCTAGTTCAATACCAATTAATAAGCAAATAATATAAGATGTAAATGAAAAGAGTGAATGAAAGGAGTAAATGAAACAAACCAGTGTTACTTAAGCAGCAGTGACCTCGAGCTCGGTGACCTCGAGGTGAATCAAGAACAATAAAGCAATAATAAAGTTTAAAGGACAATTTCGAAGAACAATGAGCAAAAAGTAGAGAGTATATTTTTTGCCAATGATTAGATGATCTTTCCAAATGATTGGGTATCTTTATATAGGAGGGAAACCCTGAATAAGGTACATTTTTATTTACAGTAAGGAATATTACTGGGACAGCTGTATAACCGCGTAGTATGGATTCGTACTAATTCGTACAAATCTATTCCTGAATTTATTCCATGATCTTAGGGACGTGGCGAGAATCTTGTCCTTCCGTAACATACTCACAACGGTACTATTTTGTCAGTGATCGTACTCGGCTCCGATGATCTACGATACTTAGGTCAACGGACCTCTTATTTTGCCTTCGAGCCCGAGCTTGGCCTTTATCGAACCTCAACCCTCGATGTGACCTTTCGAGCCTACAGAATCGAAGCATATGATTTTGACCTCAACCCTCGATGTAACCTCTCGAGCCTACAGAATTGGGGCATATGATTTTGACCTCAACCCTCGATGTGACCTCTCGAGCCTACAGAATCGGGGCATACGATTTGACCGTGTACACAAGTGAATTCACAACTGAGCAAATGTGATCTTTTGAAGAACCAGTGACAATGATGTCGTCAACGTAAATTAACACAAATACCAGGACATTAGCAGATTGATAAATGAACAGAGAAGTGTCGGAGTACGCCCTCTTGAAACCACATGAAAGGAGGATCTGCATAAGAGCATTATACCAGGCACGAGGAGCTTGGCGAAGTCCATAAATTGGCTTGTGAAGGCGACATACATGGTTTGGATGCATAGGATCAACAAATCCTTGTGGTTGCTGCATGAACACAGTTTCCTCTAGAGTTCCTTTCAAAAATGCATTGTTCACGTCGAGTTGGTGCAGAGGCCATCTGTAAGCAGGGGCAGATCTACGTAGAGGTGATGGGGTGGTACGCCACCCGGTCGCTCGGATAAAATTCCATGTACTCAATGGTGTTTCACTAGTATTTCATGTAGAAAAAGTATATAAATAGTTTGTGGCACCCCATATCTCAATATGGTTGTAGGTGCCATGGTCAAAGTAGTGCATTTCAAGTCCAACACTAAAGATCGATCCTTCTTTAACTCATATTGAGTACTTCTTTGTGTTCCTTTTTCTAGATTATTTTCTTTTCTTATCTTTTTCTTAATTTCTTTTATCTTCATGTTGATATTTTCTTTATATACAATCTCATTTTTATTAGTAGTTCTTTAGATTATAAAAGTATATTTGCTTATGTTTTCTCGTTCTAGATCTCAATTTTTAAAATTTGAATATGTTTTTAATCATTTTTCTTCTTTAAGTAGTTAATATTGTTTTTTCCTTGAAAGTACAAAATATATTGAGTTTTGTTATTATGTGTTTATTTATGCACCAAAAGATCTTTTAAACAAACCAAATTAACACAAAATGGATCGAGTTGAACCGAACCGAACCGAATTAATTTAAAATATAGCGAACTGGCCAAATGCATGTATACTTAATAAATTTAACCTCTACCACTACTGGTAAGTTTATATTAAATACAGTAACACCTGCAACCATCAAATCCTGGATCCGTGTATGTGAGTCACAACTAGAGAAAGAATACGTCTAATAGTAGTATGTTTAACTACCGGACTGAAAGTAGCATGAAAGTCAATTCGTGGGCGTTGGTGAAAACCTTTAGCTATAAGACGAGCCTTGTAGCGTTCAATGGACCCATCAAGTTTATGTTTAATACGAAACACCCATTTACAACCTATAATATTCTGAGCAGAAGTAGATGGTACAAGAGACCAAGTTCTATTTTTCATAAGAGCAGCATACTCATCATTCACTGCTTCACACCACTTGGGATACTTTTGTGCTTGTTTGAAGGTGTTAAGATTAAGGGTACCGGAGAAGAGGATTTTGTGGCAAGATAATCAAATACCTGCTTGGGTTTGAAAATATTATTTTGGGATCTAGTGATAATATGTCGTGGAGGAGGAGCTGATGGGGTTTGGGAATTTGGGCTGATATTTGGTGATGAAGCCAAGGTCTGATGAGCTTAAAGAGGGAGATGGAGAAGAATGTACATGATCTTGAGGAGATGCGGTGGCAGCACTATCTGTGGAGGTTGAAGAAGTCCCAACATGAGTGGCCTGAGTAATTGAAGGTAAGGATATGGACGATTCAACTGGGATACTAGTGGAGGTTGGAGGAATAGGTGACGGGGCCGAGTGACATAACCATGTAGTTTTTAATACGGGAGAGACACGGGTTAGATCAGTGTACATAGAGACAAATGGAAAAATATGCTCAACAAACACTACATGGCGTGATATGAAGATTTTGTTGGTGGTTGGATCAAGACAGGCATAACTATTCATAGACGATGAGTAACCCATGAACACACAAGGACGACTTTTTGAGTCAAGCTTGTGCTTTGAATAAGGTCGTAACCACGGGTAGCATAGACAACCAAATACTTTTAGCTTCTGAGGGTTAGGAGAACAGTGAAACAAAGTCTGAAAGGGAGACTTTCCTTTGAGGAGGGGAGTTGGTAATCTATTTATAAGGTACACAGCTGTTTGGACAGCAAGAGACCAAAACTTGACAGGGATAGAAGCATGGTCAAGAATCGTAAGTGTTGGTTCAAGAACTTGACGATGCTTGCGTTCTGCTGTACGGTTGAGGTGTGTATGGAGGACTCAAGAGATGTTGAATGCCAGAGTTTTGAAGGAAGGATTTGAGGCCAAGATATTCACCACCTCCATCAGTATGCAAGGTACCAATTGTGGTGGAGAAATAATTCTCAATTAGTTTCTTGAAATTAATAAATATTTGTGTAACACTAGATTTGTGTTTAATGGGAAACAACCATGTATATTTTGTAAAGTGATCAACAAAGAGAACATAAAATCAAAAATTATCAAAGGAAGTGATGGGAGCTGGACCCCAAACATCAGAGTAAATTATTCCAAAGGTTCTATGACTTCTAACAGAGTTTTCATCAAAAGGAAGCTGGTGACTTTTATTACAAAGACATGAATTGCAAAATGTAAATGGTTGATTCGAAGCTACTGAAAGACCAAAATGAGAAATAAAGGTCTTGGTTATTCGTGGTTGAGGGTGAGCAAGCCTTGCATGCCATAAGTGTAGATCCGGTGGCGGTAAGACAGCAAAATGGGCGTGTGGTGAGGTAGTAGTGGACTTGACTGAAAACTTGGTGGTTGGCCACTCATAGAGATCATTCTTACTCCTTCCTCGAAACAGTATCGCGCCCGTGCTCAAATCCTTTACAAGATAAGAATAAGGAAAAAATTCAATAGAAGTTAGATTTTGGCGACAAAATTGAGCTACTGAAAGTAAATTACATTTTACCTTTGGTGAGCACAGAACATGTTCAAGTGCGAAAGGATGAGTGGATGAAGTAGAATGAAGAGTAGTTTGCCTAATATGTGAAATAGGAATACTGTTACCATCTCCGATGACTATGTCATCATTGCCTGAAAACTCTGTTGCAGAAGTAAGATTCCCAAGGTTATCTGTAATGTGGTGAGATGCGTCAGAGTCAATGATCGAGGAATTATCACTATTGTTGTTGGAGCGAGATGTCATATTTGCCTGGGCTTCATATTTTTTGTGTGACTGAGAGCGACAAACTTTAGTGATGTGACCATACTTATCACATAGTTTACATTGAACACGCTGTCGTGATCCAAAGGATTTGGAGGATGGATTTTGGCCAGTAAAGTTCCTGCCATTAGAGGTATGGCTTGAATGTGGAACTCCTTGGCTGCGTCGCTGTGGATTTTGATTCCCAGCATTAATGTAGTTTCGTCGCTGAGAAATTTGGGCGTTTGAAATCCACTGGTTAAATTGGGCTGTGATAACTGGAGCAACAGCTTTGGTCTCTGAATATTGAACAAAGACTTCATGAGCTAGAAGTTTATCATATAATTCCTCAAAAGATATAGGATTGTCGCGAGCACGAATAGCTGCTGACATTTCCTTAAACTCGGGTCCAAGACCACTAAGTACTTTGATAACCAGTTCTTCATTAGTTAATGTGGATCCACTAGAGGTGAGATCATCAGCAATAGTTTTGATTTCCTTCATGTAGTCAGCAACTGGTCAAGCTTCTTTTTGTGGATTGTCAAGAATCTCACGAAGGTCAAAAATTCTGGATTGTGATTTGCTTGCAAAAGTTTTGCGCTATCATTGGAGCAATAGAGTGATCAACAGATGCCATAATAGCATTGCGTACCAAGCTGGCGCTGCCATAGTTTATAGTTGGGATTAACAAGTTGTTGATTATTTACTCTTGAGGATCCAACAATATAGCCAATTAAGTCATAACCGAAGAGCAAGGTTGTGACTTGGGATTTCCATGTGGAGTAATTGGTACTTCTAGTTAACTTAAGCGATAGTTGGGATGCTGAGTTGAAGGAGACTAATTGAGAAGGTTGGATAACTGAACAAACTAGTGAGGGTGACCTTGAGTTGTTTGCTGTAGAAGATGAGATGGTTTGAATTTCTGAAACCATTTTTGGACCAGGAAAGGGGTTTAACTCGTTGGAGTTTGAGATGCTCTGATACCATAAAACAACACAAGTTATTGTGAGAATTTCCACACACATCTTCTCATTGTTGTAGGTTAGTATTTATAGTACAAAAGTTATGCTGTTAGGATGAGATGAGATCTCATGTTATTAGGGATTACATTACAACAAAAATAGATTCAATCAAATCTGAGTTAGTTGTGATGATAGTTATCCATATTATCCTCTTTAATGTGTACATAAGGTATTCCAATATATGTACTGAACAACCATTTTGATCCACAAGTTTCTACTCCCCCATTTCCATCTTCTTGTCAGATGCTCTTACTTAGTCGATTGTCTTCAGCATTTCAGTAATTTGGGAACAAAAGATTACAACTTGCGGAATATTTCATGTAGTTTCTAAATCTCTAAGTATTATTTTCAAATGACCAAATGATTAATTCAAAAAATGGAAGCCAGTGGATACTTGGAATAGAAAGAGCACTGTCCACGAGTTTACACTACCCATTTCCAACTTAGTCAGCTGTTCTTCACAAATCAATTGTTTTATACATTTCGGTATTCTGAAAACAAGAAATTAGACCTTGAGAATCTTTCCTTTATTAGTTTCTAATATTATTTCCAAATGACCAATTGGACAAATAAAAACCAGTGGAGAACAGTCATTGGAACGGAAAGAGTAATGTCCAACAAGTGTATTAGAGCTAGGCCGGTTATCAAGAATGTTTTTCTTTTTTTTTATCAAGGTCTATTTTCCTTTTCGTGTCTTGTCTCATTACTAACACTAGTTCAATAAATTATGCTGAAGGAGCAAAAACATATGGCGTTGACTGAGGCTCATATGTCCAGAATGGCTTCTATCCTTAATGTTTTGAAGGACACATCACACTATCATAGCACTAAACTTTCAGATGATGATGTTGCAATGGTGCTGAAGTTGTTAAAAACTTGGCCGTTGACGATGTTATTTCCAGGTGACTCTTTCTTCTGAGATATACTATTTGAATTAGAAGCAATGAAGTGTAGGCATTGAGTAATGACAGTGAATGCTACGTGTTAGTAGGAATTTAGATCTGTATGCATATCATCCATAATCACGAATTTTCCAGTAGCGGAATGGGAATGGTTCTCCTGAACCAGTATTCCAACTGCTAGAAGGATCATAGTGTGAAAGACACTTTATGGTATCCTGCTCCTTATTTTCTGAGTAAGTGTTGTTGTAAGTTGGAAATCCTAGTAATTTTTTGTTTTTTTTTCATTAATATATAGATGCTTGAGGGTGTCGTAAAAAGAATTGCAATGAACTTCGACGTTGCAAATGTTGCAAAAGCAGCAAAGGCATCTAAAGACACAAAGATAGCTGAAGTTGGAGCAGACATTGAGCTCATAACAAAGCAGGTTTGAGCTTAAGGTAGCCTCGATTATGGTTTATGACATTTTTGCCATAGTGAAGATGCACGAAAGAGAATCGTGCTCTAGTTGTTTACAGCTTTGGCCAACAAGAAGGATGCAGATAGTCTCTTCGGCAGCTAGTATGTTTGCAGCTGTAGGAGAGTTCTTTTATTTTTTATATACACGAGAGCGGCTCAATATTGTTGGTGGCTTAAAGCCAAATATTGATGAGATGCCTTAATTTTTATTAAAAAAAATTTCATATATTTTTACTTGACTTGAATTTTATTGGTTTGTTCGATTTTTGAGATGCAAAGTTATTAATATTCTTTTATAATTGAGTTATTCTAATAATTTTTCTCAGTTGATAATATCGTTTATATACTTAATCCCTAATGAGATATTATCCTAGGTAATATTTTATCAATTTTAATTTAAAAAAAAAACATGTTTTGTAAGGAATATATGCATTTGAAAAATAATCAAAGTATTGTTATGTGATTGAGTATATCGATTGGAGTATTCTACTTGTACTATGTTCTCTAATGTTTTTAACCTGAAATATAAGTCTAAACTATCAATAACATAGTGACTTATGTTTTAATTGAGGTTAAGTAAATGTTTCTTTTAGATCTTATCATCTATTATTCTTAATTTTTCTTACTAAATAGAAAATTAAAGATATTTTCATATGCTTCTAAGTATTCAAATCTCAACGGCTAGCATCAACAAATTTCTAGTAAAACTATACTTTCTTTTTAAACTTTAATATACTCCAAAATTTGTACAGATTGCTATTGTGTAAATCGAGTTAACTTCCCCATCTAATTACACATTAACAATTAAATAGTTATCTTTCTTCTTACGACTTTAGAAGGTCAAAGAAAAAAAGAAGTTCTTCCCACTAATTACGGTCTACCACTTTAAATGAGTTAATTTTATGGATGATCATTGAACTTGTGTGTTTGTTACCCAAAAGTTAATTTTTTTTTATTTATTACGTAATAAGGCTGGCATGTGGGCCAGGCCTGACCCGGGACCGGACCCGCTGCCCATGTGGGCTTGTGGGCTAAAGGGGGCGGCCCGTGGCGGACCCGGTCGTGGCGGGCCTCAGAGCACATATGGGGTGGGCCTTAGATTAGGAACCGTGAGCCCGGGCCCGTTTAGCCAGGGACCGGCAGGCGGGCCTGAGTCGGTTCAACCGGGCCATACGAGCCTAATTTTTTAAATAAAAAAAAATTATTTAAAAAATGGCCAACGGTCAGAATTTTAAAATCTAGATGTTGGCCCTTTAATTTAGTCGTTTGGCATTTTTATAAATAGTCATTTGACCACCAAACTTTGTTTTAACCCCAAACTTTTTATAATTACACTTTTTCCCTATTCTCAACTATAAATACCCCCTCATTCTTTCATTTTTACTCTCAAAATCATTAATCTCTCAATCTCTCTCTAATTTTCTTCTATAATTGCTTACTTTATTATTGCAATTTGTGAAAAATTGTTAAGTTGGTGAATTGAAGTATTCAAGTCTTCAACATTATACAATTTTCAAGAAGTTGTTCGTCAATTCGGTAAACTCGTTCCAACTCTTAAGTTTTAATATTATAGTTTTGTTTGTTTAATTTGTTTTCCTTATAATTAATATGGACTTTTCTTTGAAAAATTATTTGATGGTAAGGGAAAATCTAGAATTGGTGAATCTAGTAGGCAAGCTACTACTACTCCCCCAGCCCCGGCTCCCCAACCTAGACCCGTTACCCGTCCTCCTCCACCTGTTATTCTTGATAGTGATAACCCTTGTTTTCAATTTACTGATATTCAATTTATACATGATCTTACACCAGGTTCACAATTAAATGATGAATATATGAATGCTCTTTATGGTATTGCAGAGGAAAATGTTGATTTAGATGAAACGCACCCGGATTTAGATGATACACCTACTAGTCATGTTGCTAACCAAACTGATAATAATCCAAATGATGCCCTGGCTGACCCTCCTGTAGTAACCCCTACTTTTAATAGACAACTTTCTAAACGGTCTGAAACATCTCTTATTTGGCACTTTTTTACTCAACTAAGAGATCAAAATAAGGCCAAGTGTAAAACTTGTGAGGTCTTGATGTCTCATAAATTTACTGGAGACCGTGGCGGTACGGTAGTTTGACCAGACACATAATGAAACACCCTAATGATAAATCTAAATTACTTCAAATGAAAGCTAGGCAAGAGGGGACAAGTGTAGGTACTCAGGTAATTAACCCTAGTACCGGTTCAAATCTAGTTCAACCGGGAATTAACACTGTTACCGGTGGCATTTTGTATTACGATCCAAATAAAGATCGTGAAGAATTGGCAAAAATGATTACTGTTATGTGCTTACCATAAAGTTTTCCCTCTAACCCTCACTTTCTCCATTATATTAGAAGAATTTATAATCCTACTTATAAAGGATGGCCTCGCACAACTGTAGAGGTTGATATTTATAAATATAAACATGAATATGAACAATATTTTCGTTATTTATTTACTCATATTAGTAATCGTATTTCTATTACTACTGATATTGGTAGGAGTGGTAATGACTGTGATTATCTTACTGTTACCACTCATTGGATTGATGAGGACCGGATAATACAAAAACGCATTATTGTTTATAGAATAATTACTTCAAGTCACACAGATAAGTTTATTGCTAAGACAGTTATAGATATTTGTAGATATTTTTGCATTAGAGATAAAACAAGTCAGTTTCAATAGATAATGCTTGTAGTAACATTAATGCTATAGGCTTTCTTACAACTACACTAAGTCTTGCATTTAGTAATATTTTTCATGTTAGATGTATTTGTCATATTTCCCATTTAATCGTCGGTGATGGTCAGAAAACTTTAAATGTTGAAATTGCAAAGGTTAAATTCGCTCTTCATTGACTTTTTATTCAAACCATAGAAGTAGAGTTAGAGACTATTATAAAAAATGTGATGAATTTGGCCTTAGAGAAAGAAAGGTTCCTAAACCTTGTCCGACTAGGTGGAATTACTTGTATGAAAGTTTAGTTGTTGCATATGAATATAGAAACCCAATAATGGCAACGTATAATGCNCCTTACAAATCAAGATTGGGATAATGTTAATTCTTCTAAATTTTTTAGAACATTTTCATGTTGCTACAAATGAATTATCTGGGAAATATTATGCTACTATTTCTAACTGTTTAGTTTATATTTCATCACTTGCAAAATTATTTACTCAATTTTTAGAGGGTGGGATAGTTTACCAATGTGCTATTGATGCTATGAAATATAAGTTTAAAAAATATTTTTTCCTTATCCCCCCTCTTTATGGTGTTGCAGCCATGTTAAATCCTACCATGAACTTAGGAGGTCCTCATTATTGGTATACTCAAATTTATAATGATTTACCACTTTCAACTGAGGAATATGCTACACTTATAGATGAAAAATCCTCAATTAAAATAAATGCTCAAACAATTTATAATGCGTATCAAGTTGCATTTGATCATGATAGACCAAATGTTCCAACTCCTACCTCGTCTAGCTCGCAGTCATCTAAAAGATCTGCGGGACAAAAAGTACTTAGTTCTTGGACGGGGTTCAGGGGTTCTCAAGGTGATAATATTGGTGATAGTTCACAACTAAATGAGTTATCACGCTCAACTATGTCTTATAGAAAGACTAAACGGGCGCTGCAAATATAATCTGGGGTATTGCCCAAAGTCGATCCCAAAGGGAATTTACGTATCAATTAAGTCTTTAAAATACTAAAATGTTACTTAATCACTTTTCTCAAGACTTTTGAATATCAATTGGTGATGTTTACTAAATCTAATAACAAAATAATAAATTAGCAATTAACTAACAATATAATGTAAACAATGATAATAAAGGTC
>ML410442.1:5326-21209 GCA_005239525.1 Nicotiana knightiana
GAGGTTTTTCATGACAAATCTATTGTAGCAAGGAGAAAAACTTCAACACATTTAGTGCTGAAGTATTAGAAAATGAACTAAAATACTTCAGCATCTTGTGCTGAAGTGTTTCATGATAAAGCTATAGTATCAAGGAGAAAACTTCAGCACATTTAGTCCTGAAGTATTAGAAAATGATTTAAAAAACTTCAGCATCTTGTGCTGAAGTTTTTCATAAAGCTCATTAGAAAACTATTGTATCCAGGAGAAAAACTTAATCAAAGTTTTTGAAAAAACTCATCAAAAAACTATAGAACACAGTACATAACTTAAGCATATTATTAGTGCTGAAGTTTAGCCAAAAAAACAAATTGTTTAGCAAATAAGGCAAAAAATTCACCAAAACTTTAGCAAAAAATCTCAGGTATCATAAACATCAGTCAGATACGAAAACTTACAATTTGAATTTTTGTTTAGGAGAGGAGATCTGAGAAGAGACGGAGGATCGGTGAAGTGTTTTTTGCGTGATTCAAATGTGAGAAGAGACGGAGTGTTTTGTGCGTGATTCAAATATGAGAAGAGATGGAGGTGCGTGATTTTTATATGTTATGTTAGGGGTAGAATGGTCATATTAGTGCAGGTTTTTTGTCAGCTGGCTACCAAATCAATAATTTTTAAAAATAGGGTATAGGTTAAAAGGTGGCTGCTATGTAGGGCATGGCTGCAAATCGTCCAGCATTGTCTACAATGTTAAAAACTAAAACTAGCCTAGCTAAATGATGATAGAGCCCAAGAAAGGCATGTATCCACTGTTGAATAACCATATCACTTGCACTGCCTAGCCATATTGCTATTGTTGAGTAGTCCATGTATTGTTTGAATAAATATCCCAAACCAGTGCATGGGCCACCGGTGCTCCACTTTGTCCACCAGTGCTCCATGTTGTAATGTTGTGCTACTGTGCAACATTCCTTGCTCCAAGCTTGTGATTCTATTCCTGTTAACGTACCTTTATAATCCTGTAGCTCCTCATGCTGCTCTGATTTCCCAGGTGCCATTATTCTATCTCCCCAAGACTGGAAATATATCATCAAAAAAAATAATGTGTTTTCTTTTGTAACACAGTTTTTGTGTCCAGTTTTGGGCTTCTTCCTTTGCTTATTTCCTCCTGAAGTTGCGGGGTAATCTTCCTTAGAGGGTGTATTGGCTCAAAATGGTTGGGTGTTAAACCATTTTTCTGTGTACAAGCCCGTATCCCTCTTCCACATGAGGCATGACTGGATCAAAGTTGTTCCAGCAATTGGTGTTTTGCCTCCAGATTCGTGTGCTGCCCCTTTGTCTCTTGTTGATGTCCATGCCTTGGGTGACATTTCACATGGCATAGAATTGTTCTGCATCAAGGACCAGTCCCAGGAGGCCCCTAAATTTTCCTTAATGCCATGCCAATACCTTTGTGTGAAGATGACACCCTTTGGCTCTTTCCATTTGTTGGTGCTCATAGTTGTACCTATCACCTTTCCTTCTTTAAGGGAATGAGTACCAAGTACTAATACCACCCATAGAATTCGTAATTGGAGGTAGGATATGAGCACAAAAAATCCTGCAAAAAAGAACACAAGGTTAGTAGAAAAGCTCATCACCATGTACTCCTCCCTAAGGACTTGTACATAATGATCTAGTGTTATCTCCTTACCTCCACTCCACATTGCCTCCTTACTTCTAATTTTTTGCAACCCTTACCCTTAAGTATGGACATTGTAACTTATCCTCATTCACCATTCTCCTCCCTAATGAATCTAAATCCCAGAATTCGTTACCTTCAATGTCACCAACATCCAAGGCATAATTTGCAAGGTGATCTGCCAACTTATTTCCTTCCCTAAAAATATGTGACACCTTATATCTCCTCCCAGCCAGTAACTCCCAAATTTCCTCCACATGCTGTACTATGCACCACGGTGGCTTCCACACTCCCTCTATAATATTGAGCAATAACTTAAAATCAATTTGTATCCATACTTAGGAAAATCTATGGTCTCTACACACCCTCAAAGCTTCAAGGATAGCGTAAGCCTCAACTTCTGTATTTGTAGTTTCATGGATCTCCCTTCCAAGTGCATATACCACATCTTCAGCTTCATCACTAATACACACCCCAATTGACCTCCTGCCCGGATTTCCCCTTGATGACCATCTGTGTTCACCTTAACCCACCTCTCCATAGGCTTCTCCCAAATTACCTTTTCATACTTCAACCTAGGGGTGTAGTTTTCCAGCATTAGCAATAAGTCATGCCATTTGTGAGGAATGTTCACCAGCCCGGGTTTGCTCACCTTGACAAGATTTTGAAGAGATGATGAGACTTGAAAAATCACCCAACTAATGGACACTACCTCACCATACTTATAGCTATTCCTCCTTTTTCCACAGCTCCCATACAATACAAGCTGGAAGTGCTTGCTTGATGGGCTTTATTCTTGGCAGCACTTTGACAGTCCAACACCTTGTAATTTCTTGGTGCAATGTTAACCCCTCTATAGATACTCCAGCCCTTGCTAAAAAATATTTCCATACTAACCTGGCAGCGTGTGAGGTGTAGAACAAATGCACAAATGATTCTTGGTTTGGCTCAATGCAACAACAACATTTTGATGGCATACAATACCCCAATCGTCTCATGAAATAATCAAGGGGTAACTTGTCTTTCCATACCTTCCACATAAAGAAAGATATCTTAAAGGGCAACCCCTTAACCCAAATCATTTTGTATGAAATCTTAAAGTCCCATGAGGTTCCAGCATCCAATAAGGTACATCAAGGGTATTCTCCATAACTGGAGGTTTCAACCTTTCCAATATATGTGTGGCAAATTCTAATGGCAGTGCTCCCAGAATTCTATCAATATCCCATGCCCTTTCCTCCATCACATCATATACATTGTGAATTCTCTCATCTATAACAAACTCCTGAGGGACTAGGAAGTACAAGGCCCCTAGACCCGTCCACTTATAAAACCAAAATAGGTAAGAACCCATTTTTGGATGCTAAGTAATTTGATGCCCAATAGCATCTCTACACTCCAGCATTTTCCTCCATATATGAGACCCCTCCCTCCATGGAAGAATCACAAGATTCAATTTTTTGCAATATTTTTGACTAACAAATGAACTCCATAAAATTGGCTTGGAGTTCCACCACAATTTGCAAAAAAGAGATTTTGAAACATCATGGAGTGATATAAAACCAATTCCCCCCTCTACACACGGCATACACAAGGTCTTCCAAGATGCCCAATGTCTACTACTGCCTCCAATTGTACTACTCCAAAAAAATTGAGCAAATACCTTATGTAACTTGTTGATGACATATTGACGAGGATTAACCGCTGAGAGCAAGTGGATTGGCATGCTTTGTATCACATGAGATATCAAAACTTCCCTCCCTCCAATAGATAGCAATTTCCCCTTCCAAGCTTGCAACTTATCCATTACCTTTGTGATCAAATCTTTGTAGTAGTCCATCTTCATCCTAGCATAGAAAATAGGGCAACCTAGGTAAGTAAATGGAAAATACTTTCTTTCAATGCTAGTCACCTTCTCAACATTTGCAACTGCATTCCCATCCACCAAATAATGCATATAGATTGCAGATTTTCCCTTATTCACAAGCTGCCTATATGCCCTTTCATAAGCATTCAAAACTTGCATCACAAGGCTAAGTGATGTAGCATCAAATGAGGAGAAGATGATTGTGTCATCCGCATAAGACGAATGATTTATCTTAGGGCTCCATTTAGGCATACCATAACCACAAAAATATAGATTCAAATGCAAATAATTCAAACCCCTAGATAGAGCGTCTGCTGCCAATATGAACAAAGTAGGAGATAATGGATCACCTTGCTTGACTCCTCTAGATGATTTGAGAAAACCATAGGGTTGTCCATTTATGAGTACTGAATACCAATTATTTGACACAATCTCAAACACCATCCCTATGAATCTTTCATCAAAGACCATCTTCCTCAACATCTTTGTCAAAAAGAGCCATGAAAGTCTATCATATGCCTTGGCCATATCTAGTTTAATAACTACATTAGGCCCTGCCTTGGTCCTCAACCTAATATCAGTAATAATCTCCTAAGTTAAGAGCACATTCTCCACAATACTTCTCCCCTTGACAAACCCAGTTTGCTCCTCAGATATAATATTAGGAAGAACTAACCTCTTATGGATGACCTTTGATATGATCTTGTTGAAAAAATTGCTAAGACTTATTGGCCTCAAGTCTGAGAAAGTTGTCACTTCCTTCTTCTTAGGAAGTAGCACCAAATTAGCATGAGTAATGCACTTGGGCAGCTCATGATCATTGAAGAAAGCTCTACTATGTCAAATATGTCTTTTCCTATAATGTCCCAGCATGAATGGTAAAATCACCCTGTAAATCCATCTGGACCTCCAGCACTATCCCTATTGAGCCCCAAAACTGCTTTCTTAACTTCTTCCTTGGTTGGCTGTTTCATGATTTCTTCATTCTGCCCCCTATCTATAAGCAATGGAACATGATCAAGTATAGAAAAATCAGTAGGGACAACCTCATCAGTAAATTGTTTCTTGAAAAAGTCTACTGCCTCCTCCGCAATATCATCATTTTCCTCAACCTAATTTCCAGCCTTGTTTTGTATTCTTGTGAGCTTCAATCTTCTCCTTCTACCATTGACATGTGCATGAAAGAATTTCGTATTTCGATCACCATCCCTGAACCATTGCATACCTGCTTTCTGCCTCCAAAATTCCTCCTCAATAGTTAAGTATTTTACCATTTCTTCTTGGAACCTTTGAAGCCTTTCACGATTATATTTTGTTGGGAATGCTTCAAACTGATATTCATGAACCATAAAAACTTCCTCCAAGCTTGCTATTTTTTGAAAGATGTCCCGATAAGTTGCCTTAATCCAAGTAGTCAAAGCCTTCTTCAATTTCCTTAACTTGAAGTTAAATAACACATATGGATTAGCATGAAAATCCGCATGCCAATTCTCCTTCACCACATCTTTGAATGATTCATTTTTTACCCAAAAATTCAGAAATCTAAATGCCTTCTTCACTGGAGCAACCTCTATATCACATTTCAACAAGAGAGGTTTATGGTCTGACCCAATCTTGGATAAATGAGTGACTTCAAGAGCTGGAAAAAACTATTGAAACTCCATATTGCCAAAACATCGATCTAGCCTCTTGAAAATACACTCCTCATCTGCATGTTCATTCCACCAAGTATATATACTTCCTTTGGATCCCAAGTCAGTGAGATTGCATGTGTTTATACAATGCCTAAAGTATTCAATCTCATTGAGAGACACTGGAAAACCCCCAAACTTTTCTTCCTCATCCCATATAACATTGAAGTTCCCTCCAACAAGCCAAGGGACAGTCATATCCCTTGCCAAATTATACAACGAATCCCATAATTCTATCCTCTCTATGGCATCACATTTAGCATATACCAAAGTTAAGATTAATTCCACATGAGACTCCTTGTGAAATAATCTCAAAGTTAATTGTTGCACCATGTCATAAATAATCTCCACTTCAAACACCTCATCTATGAACACCCAAATTTTATTAGACACATTAGCTATTGCTTGAGCAAAGCCAATTCTTCGCATGTATCTCTCCAACTTTCTAGCTTGTTGCATGGGTTCCATGAGTCCAATGAACTCAAAATGATGCTGCCTATTCATTGTAATGAGCCTCTCAAATGCTTGCATGGTATTCACTGATCTAATATTTCGAATTAGGGCATCCATTAAGCATTTGATTTAGAGAGAGTTCTCCCTGTTTGCACTCCAGTTGAAGGAATTAGATATTCCTTAGATGGATCTTTGACAGTCTTCTTTCTACCTCTAGGTACTGATTTTGTCTTCTCCATGACTCTAGGGGACATGTCACCTTGCCTTGCTATATTTCGAAAATTCTGGGCAGTAGACTCCTCATCATAGTCTTTGCCAGCTCCTTCTCTTGCTTCTCACCTCTTTTGTCCTCCAATATAGTTGTAGCCATTACATTAGGGTGTTTAGGAACCACTGATTGATCCCCTGCTTCCAGTTGCTTCATCTCCTCCACTTTGTCCGATGGGGCAGTGTTGATCTTTCTTAGTGTAGATTGCTCATGAGTAGGTTTCTTGGCTCCAGAATTAGGAATAGCTTTATTAGGATCTAAGCTCCTTCCCAGTTCCACCTGGATCTCCCATGTTGATATTGACCTCCTTAGGGTTTACTGTAGCATCATTAGGATTCCCAGCTTCATTAGGGTTCACTGTTACATCCTTAGGGATCATAGGAATTTCATCACTTTCTTTGGCACCTTCTATCATTTTTGAGTTATCTTCAGAATTGTTCACCATCTCCTCTTCATCATTATTGTTAATATTAGCATCACCATTAACACTTTGCTCTTCTTCTTCAACCTCATCATCAGAATCACTCTCAACTTGCATGCCATCTGGAATTTCTCCTTCTTCTGGATCTTCTTCAATTTGATTAACCTATAACCTACCTCCTGTCCAGTTCACTCTTTCCTTAGTTTGGAACACATCATCACTTGGTTCAGCTTCACTTTGTAACCCATTATTCTGATTATTTGCTAATGCACCATCCACCCTTGTGTCTTGTGATGGAACTTGTTGAGCAGAGGTATTAGTTGTAACCATGTTTCCATTAAAATCTCTCTGAACCCATTGTAATGTGGACTTCATATTTATTTGGTCATCCTTCCCTTCTTTCCTAGGAGCAGTAGACACTCTTTTTTGTACTGCTTCACTCCTAGCTGAACTTGAATTAAATTTTGGAGCAGCCGGATTCAAACTTTTCCCTTTCCCTTTCCCTTTAGGACTAGGATTAGTTTTATGGCTACTGCCTCCATCTTGCATCCCTCCCTTAGCAGGAGAATTATCATCAAGTTGGACAACTTCAACTACATCTTGTACCTCATTAAATACTGCCAATTGCTTATTCTGATCATCCCCAACATCTACATTCTCCAAGGCTGCAAACTTGTTTGAAACTTGAACCTGCTTGTCCCCTACTTCATCTACTAGAACCAGCTCCTTTCCAGTGTTATTTTTATTATTTTTCTTACCCCCAACCTTCACTCTATTGTCCCTAACTTCCTTCCATTGCTCCTTAGTTGTAGTAGCCACATTGCCTACCACCTTTCCACTAGATAGAATCATTAGGGGCTGTGAGTTACCGGTATTCTGATCACTCACCTCTACTGCTTGGTTAGGGGCCTCCTTCTCCACATATAATTCAGGATGTAAGCTCCAGCAATCCAACTACTCATGGCCTTGGAGCTTACAATGTTTACAGTATTTTGGCAGCATATCATAATGAGTTCTCACCCATTCAATCCTAATATCTCCAGTAACTTCATTCAAAATATCCATCCTCACTTTTTTAGGTAGATCAACCAATAAATCCACTAGAACTTTTACCCTTACACAACTAGGCCTAGTCTTGTTTATGGTAGCCATATCTAGGTGCAATGGTTTGCCAACAGATGCATCAAGTGAAAAAAGGCATTCCTTCACATAAAAGGTTGGCAACATGCCTGGGAATGAAATCCAATCCATGGCCTTAGGTGTCTTCTCTCCTTCTCTAAACTTAGAGTCACCTCACTTTCCATCTTGATGTTGAAACAATCATTTTCACCCATAATCATCCCGATAGGACTTCATATGTCCAAAATATAACCTTACTACTCCTTTAACTGATTTATACCTAAGCCGAATGTACGGGGTGTTACAAAAAATGAACCCCATGTTCTCCTCCCTTAGGACTTGAGCATAGAGTCTAGTAATGTCTCCAGTACACCTCTTCCCCTTGTCCTTCCTTTCCATCCTTTCTCTTAGTTCATGTCCACCTTTACTCATATGTATGGGCATTGTAATTTATCACTATTCACAATCCTTCTTCCCATGACATCTAACTCCCCAAAATTATGACACTCAATAGGTCCAGTATCCAGTGCATAATTAGCTAGATTCAGCTAATTGATTACCTTCCCTAAGAGTGTGTGGTATCTTCAAATTACATCTTTCCATCATCTCTTTTCTTTCCACCAAATTGTTTTTTAGTAATCCACTAGGCATGGCCTAGGGCTAGTTTTTATTTATATATATAAAAATGAAACACAAATGTCATGTTGTCCTACCAAGAGTAGGACTATAGTAAATGAAAATACATCACACCTATTATCAAGATTGGGCTTGTCATACCCAATAATGATATCACATAATGTACTGCTAAAAGCATAAATAAAAATGTCTAATACTAACATAAAACCTAGCCTAGCTAATTGACAATATAACCTAAATAGACCATAGATCCGCTGATGAAAGCCCATACGATTTTCATTGCCTAGCCACCTTACTTTGAGGAGTATTTCATGAGAGATTTGCATAAGTAGTCCAATTCCAGTATGTGGACCACCAGTGCTCCACATAATCCACCAATGCTCCATGCTGTAATGTTGTGCCAATGTCCAGAATTCCTTGCTCCAAGCTTGAGTGTCCATTCCTGTTTGATAACCTTTGTAATCCTGTAAATTCACATTCTTTGATTTCCTACGTGCCATTTTTCTATCTACCCAAAACTGGAAAAACATCATCAAAAGACAGTGTGTTTCCCTTTGTACTACACCATTTTTGCTTCCAGATTTGGGTGTGTTCCTTGTAGTATTTCTTGTTTGCATTTCTTTGTTATCTTCCTTAGAGAGTGTATAGGCTTGCCTTTCTAGGCTGTTACCCCATTTGTCATTGTATAAGCCCGTATCCCTCTTACACTCAAGGCATGTATGGACCAATATCATTCCAGTGATGCGATTTTTGTCTCCAGATTTGTGTGTTGTCCCTTTGTCTCTTGTTGATATACATGTCTTGGGTGAAATCTCACATGGCATAGAGTTATGTTGCATCAAGGACCAGGCCAAGGAGGCCCCTAATTTTTTCTTTAATGCCATGCCAATTCCATAGTGTGAGGATGACACCCTTTGGCTCTTTCCAGATTTTGGTGCTCATATTTGTGCCTACCACCTTTCCTTCTTCAAGGGAATGAGTACCAAGTACTAATACCACCCATAGAAGTCATAATTGGAGGTAGGATATGAGCACAAAAAATATTGTAAAAAAGAACACAAGGTTAGTAGAAAAAACATCACCATGTACTCCTCCCTAAGGACTTGTACATGATGATCTAGTGTTATCTTCTTACCCCTACTCCACCTTTCCTCCTCACTTCTCAGTTTCTTGCTACTTTCACCCTTAAATAAGGACATTGTAACTTATCCTTATGGATGATCCTTCTCCCTTCAACATCCAGCTCCCAGAACCTATGGCACTCAATTTCCCCCACATCAAGGGCATAATTAGCTAGGTGATCTGCCATCTTGTTGCCTTCTCTGAATACATGAGTCACCTTACAATTACCCCTTTTCATTAATTTCCAAATCTCCTCCACTTGAGCCAGTATACTCCATAGTGGTTTCCATTCCTTCTCAATAACATTCTTCAGTAACAAGGAGTCAGTTTGAATCCATACATTAGTGAAATTATGATCCACACATACCTTCAATGCCTCCAGGATTGCTACTGCCTCAGCTACTGAATTTGTTGTCTCAAAAATCTCCCTTCCCAGTGCATATACCACATCTCCAAACTCATCTCTAATACACATACCTATTGAGCTTCTGTTCGGATTCCCCCTTGAAGCACCATAGGTGTTCACCTTTAACCACCCCTCTCTAGGCATTTCCCATATCACCTTTCCAAATTTCAACCTAGGTGTATACTTCTCCAA
Source organism: Nicotiana knightiana (assembly GCA_005239525.1). Lineage (NCBI taxonomy): Eukaryota > Viridiplantae > Streptophyta > Magnoliopsida > Solanales > Solanaceae > Nicotiana > Nicotiana knightiana. The sequence continues at coordinate 15,162 of ML410442.1, forward strand.
CATATCAAGCAATTCATGCCATTTGTGAGGTACATTGGCAAGACCAAGTTTTCTAACTCTAACAAGATCTTGTAGAGCAGATGATACCTGGTAGATAACCCTACTTATAGACACTGCCTCCCCATACTTGTAGCTATTCCTTCTTTTCCACAACTCCCACATAATGCAAAAAGGAAGTACCTGCATAATTGGCTTGAGTCTTGGCAATACTTGAGTTTTCCAACATCTTGTGATAGCTTGATGCATTGTTAGGCCCTCCACCCTAATTCCAGCTCTTGAAAGAAAACGTTTCCACACTACTTGGGTAGCATGTGAAGTGAAGAACAAATGGATCAAATTTTCTTCTTTGGGCTCCCTACAACACCAACATCTTGAGGGCATGAAATACCCTAACCTTCTCATAAAATCATCCAATGGCAGCTTGGATCTCCACACTTTCCACATGAAAAAAGATATCTTGAATGGTATCCCATTCACCCATATCATTTTATATGCAAGACTAGAATCACTCCTTCTCCTCAAATACTCCCATGCTGATTTCACACTGAACTTCCCCCTAGCTTCAAGCATCCAGTATGGCACATCTAGCACTTCTACCATCACTAGAGGCTTTATAGTTTCCAGAATATGTGAAGGAAAATCAAAAGGCAAAGCCTCCATTATCTTTTCCACATTCCACATCCCATCCTCCACCACATCATAGACATTGTGTATAGTTTCATCAATGCCAAATTCTGGAGGAACAAGAAAATAGAGAGCCCTAAGCCCCGTCCAGTTATAAAACCAAAAAAAAGATGATCCCATCTTAGAGTGCCATGTGATTTGATGTTCAATGAAATCCCTACATTCAAGAATCTTTCTCCATATATTAGACCCCTCCCTCCATGGTACAATAATTGAGTTAAGTTTCTTGCAATATTTTTGGCTCACAAATGAACTCCACAAGCTTGGCTTTGTCCTATAGTTCCACCAAAATTTGCAAAAGAGGGTCTTTGATACATCATGTAGAGATCGAAAACCAATACCACCCTCATCACATGGTCTACATAATGGGTCCCATGATGCCCAATGCCTATTGGTACCTCCAATTTCACTACTCCAAAATAATTGTGCAAAGATCTTGTGCAATTTATTAATGACATAATGAGGAGGATTCACAGCTGGTAACAAGTGAATGGGCATGCTTTGCAACACATGAGAAATCAATATGGCCCTGCCCCAAATTGATAAGAGCTTCCCTTTCCATCCTTGCAATTTATCCATTACCTTAGTAATAAGATATTGGTAGTACTCCATCTTCTTTCTTGCATGAAATATAGGACAACCCAAGTATGTGAAAGGGAAGTCATTCCTTTCAATTCCAGTCACACTTTCAACCTTTCTTACCACCTCCAAATCAACCAAATGATGTAAGTATACAACAAACTTACCCTTGTTAACCAACTACCCAGAAGCAGCTTCATAAGCCCCCAATACCTCCATGATTAAACCAAGAGAATTTGCATTTGAAGAGGAGAAAATGATAGTGTCATCTGCATAAGCCAAGTGATTAATTTTGGGACTCCACTTTGGCAAGCCAAATCCACAAAAATATAGGTTCAAGTGAAGAGCATTCAACCCTCTTGACAATGCCTCAACAGCCAAATAAACAATGTAGGAGACAAGGGGTCCCCTTGCTTAACACCTCTAGTTGATTTAAAGAAACCATAGGGTTGGCCATTTATAAGCAGTGAATACCAATTGTTTTACACAATCCCAAATGCCAACCCTATGAATCTCTCATCAAACCCCATTTTCCTCAACACCTTAGTCACGAATAGCCATGAGAGCCTATCATAAGCCTTAGCCATGTCTAGTTTGATAACTACATTAGGTCCTGCCTTGGTCCTCAACCTAATGTCAGTTATAATCTCCTGTGTGAGTAACACATTCTCAACTGTACTCTTTCTTTTAACAAAACCAGCCCGCTCCTATGAAATTATGTTAGGTAGAAGACCTACTAACCTTTCATGAATAATCCTAGAGATGATTTTGTTTGAGAAATTGCTAAGGCTTATAGGCCTCATATCTAAAAAAAATGATCACCTCCTTCTTTTTGGGTAATAGGACAAGGTTAGTATGAGTGATGCATTTGGGAATTTCATGACCATTGAAGAATGCTCTAACCATATCATAGATTTCATCTCCAATTATATTCCAACAAGTACGGTAAAAACATCCAGTAAAGCCATCAGGGCCTCATGCACTCTCCCCATTCAACCCATATACTGCTTGTTTTACCTCATCTTTGGTAGGCTGTCTCATTAGCTCTTCATTCTACCCATTCTCAATAGAGTTAGTAACAAAATCAACAATCCTAAAATGTGATGGAATTGTGTTTTCAGTGAATTGATCCTTGAAAAAGTTCATTGCCTCCTCAGCTATGTCTTCATCTTCCTCTACCCAATTTCCAGCACTGTTTTGGATTCTATTGAGCTGAAGTCTCTTCCTTCTCCCATTCACATGTGCATGAAAAGTTTTTGTGTTTCCATCCCCCTCCTTAAACCATTGCATCCCTTCCTTTTGCTTCCAAAACTCCTCTTCTATAGCCAGGTATTTGAGCATGTCAGCTTGTACCCTATGCAACCTTTCCCTATTTTCATGAGTAGGAAAAGATTCAAATTGATCCTCATGTACCTTCACAACTTCTTCTAGGCTAGCAATTCTTTGAAATATATCCCACCTCTTTAAAAGTCTCATGCTTTGACCAGAAATTTAAAAACCTGAAGGTCTTCTTTACTGGAGCAGTTTCAATATCACATTTGAGGAGAAATGGTCTATGATCTAACCCAATTTTTGGCAAGTGAGTGACCTCCAACCCAGGAAATTTTTGTTGGAACTCCATGTTAGCTACACAATGATCTAATCTTTTGAAAATACGCTTTTCATCCGCCCTTCCATTCCACCACGTAAATATGCTGCCTATGAACCCCAAATTAGTGAGGTTGCACGTATTAATGCAATGTCTAAAGTCATCAATCTCGTTAAGAGATACTGGTAATCCCCCAAACTTCTCCTCCTCATCCCATATTACATTAAAGTCACCTCTAACAAGCATGGGACAGTCATATCCTTGGCCAAATTATACAATGAATCGCAAAGTTCAATCCTCTCTATTGAGTCACATTTTGCATAAACCAAAGTTAAGACCAATTCCACGTGTGTTTCAGTGTGAAATAGTCTTAATGTAAGATGTTGCACCATATTATATACAATATCCACATCAAATACCTCATCAATAAATGCCCATATTTTGTTAGAGACATTTGCAATCGCTTGGGCAAAGCCTATTGTCCTTCTATATTTCTCCAATTTGCTTGCTTGTTGCATAGGTTCCATGAGGCCTATAAACTCAAAATGATGCTGTCTATTCATTGTCACAAGCCTCTCAAAAGCTTGCATAGTATTTATGGACCTAATATTCCAAATTAAGGCATCCATTAGATATCCTAAGATTTGGAAAGAGTCCTCCTCGTTTGTACTCCAGTTGAGGGAATATTTGGCAATTCCTTCACTGGATCCTTCACATTTTTCTTCCTCCCCTTGGCTTCTGATTTTTCCTTCTCCATGTGCCTAGGAGATAGATCACCTTGTCTTGCAATGTTTCTAAAATTTTTGGCAATGGAATCTTCATCCATGTCATTGCCTAGTCTTTCATCTTGATCTTCTGCCTCTTTCCCTTCTACCTCAACTCCAGTTATCTCCTTGTCTTGTTGATGAAATAACTCTTGGTCCCCTTGAATTATTTGTTGCCTCATGACCTTAATAGCCAGTGAACCAGTGTTGTCCTTTTTTCTTTGTTTTGTGCCTTAGGTAGTTGCCTATGTCCAACTTCCACCTCTTCATTCTCCTCATCTCTAGTTTCACTCATATTATGCTTATTAATCTCAGTCCCACCCGGATCACCCATATTAACATTAATGTCTTTACGGTTTACTATAGCTTTACTAGGGTTTCCTTATTCATTAGGGTTCCCAGTATTAGACCTAGGGTACCCTATATCTCCACCTTGTTCTATCTCTTTTCCACCTGTTTGAACATGTTTTTCAGCATTGGTCATCTCTTCCCCTTGCATAACTTTGTTGGCATTATCATCACCATTGACACTTTTCTCTTCTTCTTCCACATCAATGTCTGAGTCCCTTTCTGCCTGCATACCATCTGGAATCTCACCTTCATCAGAAGCTTTCTCAATTTGATTCACCCATAATCTACCTCCAGTCCACTTCACTCTTTCGTTTGATTGAAAAATTTCTTCACTTGCATATGCTTCACTTTGTGCCATGTTATTTTTACTTTTTGCTAAGTCACCCTTCACCCTTGTTTCCTGAGATGGAACCTCTTGAAAAGAGGTGTTAGTAGTCACCAAATTTCCAGCAAAAGCACGTTGAACCCATTGAGCTGTGGATTCTCTATTTCTTGCCTCTTCATTCCTTCTTTCATTAGGAGTAGTATGAGCCCCTTGTTGCACTGACTCATTCCTAGCTGACCTAAGATTCACTTTCTTCCCAGCACCTTCTACATCCACTTCCTGCTTAGCTTTATTCCCATTTGAATTAGGATTAAAAGCTGGAGCAGTAGCATTCAATTGTTTCCCAGTAGGACTAGGTCTAGTAGTTGCCTTTGCAGTTCCATTCCAAGTATCAATAGGATTAGGATCAGCTATACTTTGTGCCAACACCAATTCATTGTTGTTCACCTGCTCACCATCATCAATCGCCAAAAGTGCAAATTGGTTATTTGTTTGCACCTATTGCCCTACAGTCTCCCCTTGAACTTGTTGACCATTAGGTTGATCAACTGGAACAATTTCTTTCCCAGTATCTACTTGTTCTACACCTTTCTTATTTCCTTTCTTTTCTCGATTTTCCCTAACCTCCTTCCATTGCTCATTACCCTTCCCAGCTACATTGCCTACTACCTTTCCACTGGATAACACCATAAGAGAACCCTGTTGATTTCCATTACCTGGGGCAGTAGGTTGTTCAATAAGATTTCCAGCTTCCTTTTCACCTTTTTCTTGGTCTTTATTCTTCACCAGCTCAGGATGCAGCCTCTAACAATCCATCATATCATGTCCCTACAACTTACATTCCCTACAATACTTTGGCAAATAATCATACTTGATATTCACCCATTCACTTCTCACTTCCTTTTTCACCTCATTACGAATATCCATCCTTACTTTCTTAGGTTTTTCTTCCAAAAGATCCACCAAGACAATAACTCTAGCACAATTAGGTCTTGTTTTATTAATTGTTACCATGTCTAGATGAATAGGTTTTCCCACCACTGAAGCCAAAGAAAATAAACATTCCTTGACAAAAAAGGTAGGCAACTGATGCGAGGCTAGAATTCATAGTTTAACATGTTATATGCCTTACATTTTATGTGTGTTAATGATAAAAACACACGTTTTATGTGCTTAATGGAGTTTATTTCATGTGTAGGTAAATTGGAGATGGAAACCGAGCTAAATGGATGCAAATACGTCAAAAATACGCTTAAGAGGTGAATAGGGAACACCCTGGCCTTATCCAGGCGTTTGTCCCCTAAAGCCAGGCAGCCCCTGGCGTTAGGGGGGCCTTAGAGCCCAAACACCAGGCCTGCCCTGGCCTTAGGGGGGCGTTTGAGCCCAAACGCCCGGGTCCCTGGTTCCGGTCAATTCCGAGTTTTGACGAGTTTAAGTGTTTCCCGGTTGGAATAGAAGTCTCCTACACGTTTAGGGTTTGTCCTAAACATATAAATAGACCCCAAAAACACAACTTAGAGGGGATTCGAAGAGACGGACGGCAAGACATCAATTTGTACAGATTTTCTTCATTACTTTGTAGTTTCATTATGCAAGTTATTTTAGAGTTGATTCTTTTGAACATGTTTAGCTAACTTCTTTAATCTAGGGTTTTGGTAGAACCCGTTGGAGGATGAACTTATTGTGTTATTAATAGAGTTCCGATGGGTTGATTAATCTCTATTTGTTCAACTACGTTCTTGTTGTAGTTAATTGAA